>JAOVVB010273661.1:0-17911 GCA_028570985.1 Heterobranchus longifilis | reverse complement strand
AGGCCTCAGATCTGCTCTGTGCACACTGTTTATGCTGCAGATCAACTGAGGCATAGAGGATATATACAATTAACATCTGGGTATTCCCCAAAGGGTGACGCTTAAACACACTCCATAAATGACTGAAATTGCTCAGCTCACATTGCACGTTAATTATCAGATGCGCATGAGTAAACACAGTCTGCATATAGCTGTGAATATAGTAGTAAGCAAGAGCTGTGAGAACAGATTAAAAACCCTCCTTGCCGGAGTATAGTCCCACCCTGGAGACCCTGCGCGATCAAATGTCTCGGAGGCATGTGAGCGTTTGATTTGTATACTGCCGCTCCCCCTCCCCAACCTCCTCGCTATCCTCAAGGAGAATCGAGTGGAGGAGTGCTGCAGGAGAGCAGAGAGTGTCAGGATGCAGGGAGGAGACAGATTTATAGCTGCGTGCAGATCATTTGCTCTATCTGACCATGAGAGAAAATAAATCACCTGGTAAACGGACTGCATTTATATAGCTTCTCTAGTCTTAGCGACCACTCACAGCGATTTAAAACACAAGCCAGCATTCACCCATTCACACACACATTCACACACTGGTGGCTAGAGGCTACCATGCAAGGTGCCACCTGCTCATCAGGAGAGATAAACACACTCTCACGCTGATGCCATCGGGTGCAATTTGGGGTTCAGTATCTTGCCCAAGGACACTGATATGTAGACTGCCGGGGCCAGGGATCGAACTACCGACCTTCAGTTTAGGGGATGACCGCTGCTGTGACACACACACACACACACACTCGCCAGAATAAATGTTGGCATTGTACGTTTCTATAAACCATGGATATGTTTTAGCAGATATTTTGAAATTTTCCGCTTCTTTAGGTTTAAATTTTTAATTTAATGTTGTGATAAGGCTGTGATTAACGCATGGTTAGGTTTAGACAAAAAAAAAACAACACTTGGTTGGGGTTAGGAAAAGGATAAGTGTTGGCTTAAAATACACAACCACGGCTGGAAATGTCCCAATCTCTCATTGAAAAACTACCTGATTTTGCTGCCACAACCACAGCTGGAAACGTCCTGGCTTCTTGTTAAAAATACCAGATTTTGTCGCCACAACCACGAATGCAAATGTCCCGATCCCACGCTGAAAAAATACCAGATTTTTGACACCACAACCACGGCTGGAAATGTCCCGACCTCTTGTTATAAAACACCTGGATTTGTTGGTCTCGGACAGTGGTCTCCTGCTGTCTGCTGCTTGGCAGACGTCCCGCTGCAGGTTACACACCATCCACTGTCCCGTCCTCCTCCTTCAGCTCATATACATGTGATCTGAACTACTTTATAAATGTTGATATGATACTTATGAAACGTACACATGTAGAGTGCTAGCAGTGGGAATAGAAATCCCAGCTCTTATGGGACAGTTGGGCATGTTTTACAAACTGGGATGTTTTCTAAATATAAATTCCTCAACGACATCTTGAATTAAGTGGAAATGCTACTCGAGTTTTACTACAGCTTTACTGCTATGCATTCTATTCATCACACAATGCCAGCTGCTGCTTGTGTTGCAAGTTTTCTCGGACTAGATTTAGAGTTTCCCATCTGCTGTACCGTCTACTACTTGTGGCCAACGAACAGCTGCACTGGCGATGTTGGCGGTGGACTGCTTTGTGTTAAGAGTTGTTGAAGGAGGGGAGAGTGTTACTCGTGTCCTTTTCCCACGCAGATTTTCTCAGCTGGTCTGACAATTCAAACTTGGACTTTGCCAGCTCCATTAAAAAAAGTAGCAGAGATATGAAATCTCTTAGAGTGGTCCATGTGACAAGATGATGAAGAGCCTATCATCCTTTTGTAAAAAAAAAATGGATGATGGCAGAATAATAAAGTTAAGGTGTCAGGATTTAAATGACTTTTACTAAATAAATAGTTCAACATTTACGCCTTAAATCCCCTTTTTCACTTTCTCAATAATCAATACCAATCTCATATCTGTCCGTTACATAAAGCTATACAGCCAGGAGATGGTTATCTTGTATTAGCATAAATACTGGAAGTAATGGGAAACAGCTGGCCTGGCTCTGTCCAAAGTATATATATTAAAAAAAAAAACACCTCTACAACTAATTTAACGCATTATATCTCATTTGTTTAATCTGCACAAAAAGAGTCAGATTAGCTGATTAAATATCGGCAAGAAGGTGAATAAGTGTAGGTCCCAAAACATCAAACTATAATTTTACTTGTCTTTTTGTACAGCATGACACATTTTTTATAAGAACTCATATATAGATTTGGGCTGCAACTAATGATCATAAAACAAGAGCAGCCACAAACAAGGCATAGTCAACCCAATCCCCAGAATACATGTTGGCATTGTACGTTTCTGCAAATATGTACAGATATGTTACATTTGTACATTGTTCATATGTAGCGGATATCAACGTGAGCTTGTGATAAAGCGTATAAATAGCACTTTCTTTTCTTACCAAATATTTATTGACAGTGACTTTTATGTGCCAAAGTATGACGCTTCACTATGGTCGCAGTTTTGTGAATTCAAACAAAACTTGAATTCAGACAACAAAACTAAATGGGTAAGTTTAGAAAAACATTGTTGTTTGGGTTAATATAATAAGGACATTTGTTATTAGGGCCGTACCTGATCAGAATTTTGTCAGTCGACTCGGATTTGGCTGTTCAATACGATAATTTGACTATTCGTTCTACAGACCACCATCTCCTATTAAACTGACTTAATGTTAGTATAAGCACATCACAATTCCTTTTTTCATAGAGACTATCAAACAGCGCTTTATTAAATGGCCAGATTTTTGAACGAGGTTCAGGGTGACAGCGACATTCACATAATATAGTAAACAAGCTAAGTTAGCCCTCCGAGCTAATGCTGACTACGCTAATCGAAAATGTGCAACAACATTATTTGCTGACACAATGTATCAAAGATAAGCCAGAGACTATAAATAAAAACTGTCCCGACTCAGCTCATATACATGTGATCTGATACGTCACTTTAGAAACGATAATATGATGCGTATGAAACGTACGAACGTTACATATCCGTGACTTGCAGAAACATGGCAACATTTTATTCTGGCGACTGGGCCGGGCATAGAGAGAGGAGTGTTACATCACATAGAAAACAAGCATCAAACATCCAGCCCCATGATGCACCTGTGCTGATACTTGGGCACGCACATGTATGTAGGCTCGGCATCTGTTGTTAAGTTGAACATATGGTAGGTTACCAGCTGTGGGACCCTCTCTCTGTGTATTCACCGACTATCAATGTTGAACCAAGACGCTGGCTGAACTTCAGTTGAACTTGATTTGCATAAATTCACACAATTAGACAAGGCAGAGCCACTACTGAAGAAACCGATTGGATAAGCACTTATCGTAGTTTGCATACAAGCGCAGGAGTGGACGAGCATTAACTGTCCAACCGGCAGCTATGAGTGAGCAGGAGACGGCAATTTACGACTGAAAGCCGAGGGCGGCGGTCTGCAGAACCGTGGGAAAAATGCTAATAAAAAGTATGTTCAAACATATTGCAGCATTAGTTTGAATTCTGTGGTCCATAAATGAGCAGGTAAGCTTTAGCGGGACAATGAAGATAACAGAGCTCATTCAAAATATATCATTCTGTTGTTTGGCCACCAACAAGGACATATTGATTCTCTTGCCCTGTGTACTATTTCCTGCTTACTGGCTGTGCTGAATCTTTTAAAACAGAGAAGTCATGCAAAGCGCCTCTTCGTGCAGTCTGTCTACATTAAAATGAGGAAAGAATATAAAGAGCTGGAATGTGACGAATGCATTTGCATTTTAAGTTTTTTTTTTTTTATGAAAATGTAATCGTGTGACCCGGACTCCTCATAGGGAAGTGGCTTTTATTGGAAAGGTCGTCTCTGCAGTGGCACGACCCTCCACCCACACCTCTCTCCACGGGGCCTCACCTCAGGCTTTATCTGGGCTGCCAGCCCCGCTCTCCACACACTTACTGTACAAACAAGCACGGGCACACACACACACACACTCACTCTGTAATTACTGTCAGGGCAGGCTGTGCAGAGAGAGCGGGCTGCAGCCAAGTTGTTCTACGGTCCTTTCAGCTGGCTCAGTGTCCGTTCAAATTCACTTTATTCTGACTATTTTGAGAACAGCAGGAGTCTGACTGATCGGAGTCTCAGCGACTGGTTGGTAATTGCAGAGCGACTTGTTATGACGTTAATGCCCCCATTTATTTGTGCCATTTTGAATTCTATTATTATTATAACAGCTGTTTGCGACAGCCATATCACATCTCCGACCTCTACAGTAATCAGACTTCCATTTATTTTCACTCGATGCCGAATGACTGTGCACAGTGATTGATGAGAGTCGACTGAGAGTGTTGCTAACAGCTACGAGATGAAGTCTGCAGAAAGTCCCGTAACGCAGAAAGTTAATTCAATTTTCAACTCAACACGGTCTGTTGACATGAAAGTAAATGACAATACTGTCAAAATAATTAAGATAGAGACCACACTGTGTGTGTGTGCATGCGTACATGTGTGTGTGGGTGTGTGTGTGTCAATGCTGTTACGACATGTTATCGGCTGTCATTCGGTCACAGTGATTCTTAGTTTGAATTAGTCATCAAGCTCTGTTCATTTAAGAATTAGGGAGCTGAATGTGGGAGATTTCCTGCCTCACCTGCAGAACACTGACAGCGTATGCTGTTTTCGAATGGCTGCCACGACTTCTTCTATCTTCAAATTTCAGGAGGTGGTCACGCCTCTACTGAGCAAAGAAAGTCTCTCTCTCTCTCTCTGTCCGTCTGTCGTTTTCTGTCTGTGTGAGTCATTATTTCATTCAGTATGCAACTTAATCAACTAGTCACCGAACGCCTGAATATTTGTGACATTTGTATTCATGAGAGGTCGACCTTAAAGTTATGTAGCATTTACGCAGTAAAATGTCTAAAAACAATTAGACATATGTTATATACTTTTATGAGTCGTGTACTTACATTATACCAAATGTTTCCAACAATGTTCAAACCCAGAGAAATTCGTCATTTTAATCAGGACACGGTATGTGTCTTTTGGTCGCACTCGCCTATCAATGGCATCATATCCCCTTTGTGCAAAAGGGTCATAAAAAGGGGTCATAAATTGACTTTTTAAGCCAGATTTTACATAATACTTTTTAGATCTTGGTCAATTTTAACTATATATTTTACCTGGATAAAGGACTTTTTCATTGAATGTCTGGATCTCACATTTTAGAGAAACAAGCTGAGCAAACGTTAGCAGCAGCTAACTAGCTAGTTCTTTTTATACATCCATTATCCAGCCATTATCCATTTTTAATGTGAAACTGCTTTATTCAGTGTTTTTACCAGTTTTGATCATCTGGTCCGTTTGTTTTGGAGAGGAGGAAACCTCTGCGGATAATTCAGCTCCCGGTAAAAACCTCCTGAATGTCTGGATCTTAAGTCATCAGAGAAACAAGCTGAGCAAACATTAGCGACAGCTCGGCTCGCAGCACCCTGCCGACGAAACGAACAGCATCAGAGAAACACTGATTTGTAACATGAAACTGCTTAATTCAGTGTTTTTACCGGTTTAAATCACATGGTCCGTTTGTTGAGGAGGAGACCTCTGTGGATAATTCGGCTCTTGGTAAAAACCTCCTGAAGGAATCCTAACTGGGAGAAGCTGACTGCAATGAAAGCATTGCTCCATCTTTTCTTATTGTTTTGATGCAGCAGAAAGCTACATATTGTACATTTAAGTGACTGGGCAGAAAAGGTATGTTGATTGCCTGACAAGCTGGCAGTCAGCTCGCTCAGTTAGACCTAATAGCAATGTTTTTGCTTGTTGTCTAAAGTGGGGTGCCATAAGGACAGGTCAAGGGTGCTGCAAGATATATATATTTTTTAATGTACATTTACTGTATATGTTTAATAACGTTTCACCACATAAAAAAAAATGTGGCAAGATATAAGAAATATATATAGCAAATAAGCTGAAGCTAAGACGCTAGATTGCAGCTGTTGGTTGTCATAGTAACACCACACACAGCAGGTGCACAGCAGGAGCACAGCAGTTATAAATAGTGACTATCAGAGCAAGTAAAGGGAAGATTTGTCACTGTAAACAGAGCTCAAAGAAATGCTGACACACCTCTACCCTAAATAAAACAGTCTGAGATCATTGAACATGGGCCAACCAAAACAAATGAAATCAGACTGCACGCCGAAAGCTACTTAGTTTACGGCTTTTTGCGTAGCGGTGAAGCTAGCCGTCCCACACCAGAATGCCTCATCTACATGGAAAAACTAGGGCTGTGGCTGAGACCATTCTCTTGTTTACTTATTCTCTTTTCCATTTAAATTAATACTTCACCTACAGTGAGCAGAAAATGGATGCATCTGACACATCGTCATTTTTTGTCACAAACCCTCTAGTGGTTGTAGTAAGTATGGAGCAAAGGTGTAAATAAGATAATATTATAGAAAGTCCATGTTGAGAGGAGGTTGAGGTGGATGGGTCAACAAAACATTGGACCTTCACACATGAGACTGATGCTTGTTTCCTGTTTCTAACCATTTTAACCAAAATTATGTCATTATGCTGACAGGGGCGTCCGATCAGAAAACACTTTTACGTGTCATTCTGGAGGCGGGGACAAAAACGTTTAATTTGGAGGACTTGTTGGGGGTGGGGGTGAGCATGGAGGGAGGGGTGCCATGTGTGAGAACTACTAGTCTAAAGAAAAGTGTATATCTTTACAGTTTGAGTTTTAGTAACACCATGAATAATGAGTCATTTTGTTTACTGGCTAATATTTCAGTGTTTTCACACCTGTTATTACCTGTGTAGAGGCTTTAGCAATGCTAACCAGGCCCTGCGTGCATTAAAACGTGAACTTGTTTTTGTGTTGTCAGTGTTTATGTCTCAGAACGTTGACCCTTTCACAGTGTTTTCACATCATGAAAGTTAATTGGAATATTTTGGTTGCCGAAAAATGTCTTGTTCAGCGTTCGGTAGCACCATGCTAACTGGGCTAGGGCTAGCATTAGCTGCTAACTTATGGAAAAGTTTGCAGATTTTTACCCGTGTCACTACAGCAAACCGCGACAGCGCCCGGAGGACTGTGTTCATCCGCCGGATGACTCGCGTCAGCCGGTTGAAAATCGAAAACTTTCCCCCTTCTTTAGAGGTTAGCTCATGGGTTTAGCTTAGCAGCGCCACTGAAACCATAGACGAGACTGGTGTGACCATATCATCATCCCCAGCACTGCCTTCTTGTCCAAATATGGACAAAACTTCTGGCTCCAAAAAGTCAACATGGCGACCGATCGGGACGGCCAAATTCCAAACTCGTGGCTTAGCTGAACAACCTTCCCTTGACCGCTATGCGGAGCAGCAGGGTAGCAGACTAAACCGATCAAAGTAATAACAATAAAGAAAGGGAGGATGCAAGAGGGAAGGAGGAAAAGAGATGGATGCAAACAGTTTTTGCTTATGAGAGTGAGCCAGTGGGCTGCTGGCTGTTTGTTCCACATCATAATGTCAAACAGGGCAGCAGCAGACTGTGCTGAGTCACAGAGGTGAAAATAATGTCAGGCGTCGGAGAAGACGAGTCATCGGACTCCCAGGACCCACAAGTCACCCACAACTCAAAAGCAGTGCAGACAAGGCAGAATACTACCCACACTGCATGGTCACATGCTTGAGTTTCCTCCTCCAGGAGACGTGCGTGTGCTTAGTTGAAATGTACCTCTAAGAAACGTGACTTCTTGATACGTGCAGTTCTCGCTTGTGGTGAGTGCTGCTAACAAGAGAGGTAAGCGATAAGACCTTGATGTCTTCACACCACAAACCACAAGAGGAGCCAGCTGCTAAATGTCATTTCGACATTTACTGGTGTGTGATGTTCACCTCGATTCTGCAGCGTGGGAAAGTTGTAAAAGTGAACTTTCAGCTGAGCAGCTAGCAGCAGCAAATCATATATCTGTGTTTACTTGCATGTTCCGGCTATGACTGCAGCACCACTGGCAGTACAGCTGGCTCAAGTCAGCCATCCAACAGCACGCAGTGATGGAGCTGTGGGCGGTGTGAATGTTGTCACTCTTCAGCGAGTCCAGAGACCTGGAGGTTTTTCTGCAACTACTTTCTCGATCCTAACAGTGGAAAGTCTCTCTGCGGTCGATGGTGAGAGTGCCTCATCAATCAGTCTCAACTCGTATTGATCACGCTTTTGTACTGTAGCTCACAAAAACAGTGAGTGGGGAAAGGGGCGACAAGGTGCAAGAGTTTGAACTTGTTGACATTGCTATTGAAATCTGAGTGCAGTGTCAGGGTCCCGCTGGTGGCTCCCACAGGGTCAGATCAATGACAGGCTAAATCAGTATCCGTCCCCTGAGACTGAGGCCTCTGCATCTAGCCTCTGGGAAATAACAGGATTTCACAAGTTTAGTTTCTGTATACATAATTGTCATTTATGTTTTAACAATGACAACTTAATATTTGGGCTGCTAAGAAACAGAAAAAAACAGATGCATCTTAAACCACAACAAAAGCCAGACTAGCATACAGCTATGCTAGTAGCTCTCTTAGCCTGTAGCTACTTAGGCAACATGCAAAAATCTTCACAAAGACAATGCTTACATGCTGCTGTTTAGCAGGTATGGTATAATGTTTACCATGTTCACCATCTTAGTTTAGCGTAGCAGCATCACAGACTGTAGCATCATAGACTGCCAAAACATCTGGATTGCCCCCTGGTGGTGGGATGCAGTATAGGTCATAAACCCCGCCCCCTCCATGTTAGCAGATGGGACATGGGCCAAACTAAAAAAAAAGTACAAATAAGTTTTTCTCGAAGATGGTTTCTGTCGTTTTACGTAGTTCTTATCACGCTTTTGTTCAAGTGTTCATTTTTCTGATTAATTGGTTTTAATTAGTTATTTGATGCTATAAAAATGACAAAAAAAACCATTGGGACTTTGATACTGTGGCTCCACTGCCCAGTCACTACTGCGCGGACTCTGGTTCCAAAATTACAAGATGGCAGCGCCCATATCCAAGATATTTTGGCTTCACTTTTGTACAGTGGGAGGAAGTGGAGATGCGTCATTAATCTTTAAATACAGTCTATAGGTTAGCAATGGTACTATTAGCAAATTAGCACTAAAAACAAAGTACAGCTGAGGCTGGCATTACTTTAGAAAATATTTAGTTTTAAACGAACATTTTGAACTGATGAGGACAGTAGATTAAAAGTTAGGGGGGGTCAACAAAAGTTATCACAATTCATCCTGAAGGGCAATCCATTTTATAGCAATCCTTCCAACAGTTGTTGAGACATTTCACTTAAAACCACAAATATCAACCTCATAGTAATGCTAGAGGAAAAGTCATGGGGTCTCCAAAGTTAGATTCCTCATCTGGGGACCATGACTGTCTGTACAAACTTTTATGGCAAACAATCGAAAAGTTGTTGAGATATTCAAGTCTGGACCAAAGTGGTGGGCCGATAGACTGACTCACAGATCAGCATTGCCATCCCTACAGCCATGCCTCTAGCGTGGCCAAATAATAACATGGGGACAAGAAATGAGATAGCAATTGCTGATATACTCATGCGCCAAAAAAAAACTATAGCCAAAATAATTAACAATTGGGAATAAAAGTCAGATATAATTCAGGAATTAAATCACAGAGAGAAACAGTTATTTCTGTGGCCAATCAGCCAAAACTATTGAATTAACTTTACCCCAAAATGTATTACTGCTTAGCTTCCTTAATCCTCAAACAGGAGTTTGAAAGGATGAGTGTGGTTATTTCACAGACAGGATATTAATTGTGAGGGTCTCTGCCCGTCACATACGTGGCATCTAAAATGTGGGTGCTTGGCCCAAATCTTCTGGAGGAAGGCTTTTGGTTTTCATTTGCTTTTCAGCCCTGAGCTTAGCATTTTGACAAAGTGCTACCTCAGCAAAGGGCATGATTAATTCTAATAAGACTTGAAGATTTTTTTTAAAGAATTTTCTGCAATGTGATTAAGTGACTTCAAAGGACAGGTTTCCTTTAGTTAGTGTGGCTGTTTTCAGAGCAAAACTTTTATTGCATCGTTGTTATTTATGTGCCTATGCAATGTAAATACATTAAAAATATAACTGAATGCATGCTCAGCTTTTCAGGGTATAAACTACTTATAATTTGCTTTATGTTTTGGTGCTGGTAAAAAAAAAAATAGTGCAGCAGCACCAGGGGCACATTCTTAAAATATGATCGAGGATTGTATAGGACTCCATTGCACTGAAGAGTATTTTGATCTTTGTGAGCAGAACTGATAGTACTGAGGAGCTTTAGCCAAAGCAGAAACCTCCCTGAATTCAGATTTAATTTAGACTGAACTTTGGGATGTACTGTCTTTATTTATCTCAATACTTGAAATCGGATGTATTATACAGAGATATAGCTAAAAGCTAATTTCTGTCTCTAGTCTTTGGCCAGTCTTGGCCTACACTGTTATATTCAGTGTCACAAACTGGCTCAGGGAATGTAACAAGAAGGGAGTCCATGCAAGAGATTGGAGTGGATGTGTGGCATACAGTATGTGCTGTAGAGGTGTTGGCTATTGGATGAATTGCCAGTGAATTTGGCACATATATCGATATTGCTCAGAGGACGAATCGTAATGACTCTGGTGGTCCCCTGACTTTTCCTGTAGCGCCACCATGAGGTTGACATTCGTGGGTTTTAGTGAAATTTCTCAACATTAGTGTTGTGGAATTCGGTGCAGACATTCATGTTCCCCTGAATTGCAACTTTGCTGAGACTTTTCATCTAGTGCTTATCATCAGGTCAGACATTTCCATTCATCCAACACTTTTTTTTTAATGACTAATTACCTGCAATACTAATGACATTCACATCAGCCTCAGCTGCACTTTGTGTTTAGTGCTTCTTAGCAAATGTTAGCATGCTAACAGGCTAAACTAAGATGATGGTAAACATTATACCTGCTAAACATCAGCATGCTCTCTTTGTGAGCTTGTTAGCATGATGATGTTAGCATTTAGCTCAAAGTGCTGTGCCGAAGTACAGCCGCACAAATCCTCTAGCATGTCTGCAAACTACAGGTCTCTATCTTACAGCCGGCGCAAAGCAGCGTGCAGCGCAACTGTCAATTCATTGTTTATTTCAGGAGCTAAAAGTTTAGTTCTGTTTCCTCTGTCAAATTAATAACTACAGATTTTTAGTTTTGCTGCTTAAATGTCCCACGATATTTGCTGCATTGACATAACTGCGTGCATTGGAAACATTTACAGTTACTGAAAGCAGCCTCTCTAATCATTAAAGACACTCATACATCAATACAATACATAATTTAAAAAACAATAGCCAGGGACTGGTAGAGAGGGAGTGAAAATAATGCATTTGGGTGGGTAATGGGTGGATGATTTAATCGTACAAGCAGATTCGGACGGCGTCAGAGCCGATCCACGCATCATACTTGTTACACACAGCAGTGTCCGTTCTCCTTCTCTTCCTCCTCAGTTAAAAGTGAAATAAGTTATCGTGCATTTGCTCATATGCAGTCAAATGGAGTTGTTGATGGGACAGAAGATTGGGAGACAGTGGAGGGTCCAATGCTTCGCACATGCGCTGATCAGTTTCCTCAGCAGAAAAATGCTCGCTTCTCCAATTTCCCGAATCAGCCGGCTTTTAAAGGGAATGGGAAATGACACTCTCATTTGTTGAATTCATGTTACGCCCAAAACACACCTATGGTTACTTAAGAGACTAAATACAACCCCAATGCCACTTGCGCCTTACTTTGCACCCAGATTATGCGCCGTTCAACTAGCAAAAGTGGAGTTGGACACAACCAAAATGCACTTTAGACCATGCACTATAGATCGTTTGTCTCTCTAGATAGTTGTTTGCCAGTTTACACCTATATTCTCATGTTAGTCTTGGAAGAGTATTGCTCATATTCACAATGATTGTTGACCCAATAGTTCAGACTACAGGCTTCACGAGGGGGATGCAGCCATACTGTATAGGAATCATTTCAGGGAATAAGGGAGAAAAGGGTGAATAGTACAAGTCGGTGTTGAGTGTTTTACTTCATATAAATAATTTGTATTACTTCTGAGGCAGCAAAAATCTGTCCCATTTACAATTATAAACGGAAGCTAATGAAGTATAGGCCTAGTGCCAGATGGTTTTATCTGTGAAAACCCAAACGCAAGTCTTTAGCTGAAAAACCCACAAAACACAGGCTTGTCGATGCCTATTACCACTAATGTAAAATAAAAGTACAATTATAAGCAAGACTGACTCTCACTGTGTCCCCACATATCCCAAAAAACTAATTAAAAACCTTCTTTAAAACCATGAACATGTTCCAGTATTTACGTCATAGCTGTATAATGGAAAACATTGGCTAATGATGGAGAATACATAATCAGCACCCAGTGTCGTAAACAACTGGAGCATCTTCCTCTAAATCCCTTTTAAGTGCCTATCTGAATATTCATTAGTGAACCTTTCCACTTGAAGTTGTTCTAGACATCCCCTCCTTCTTGAATACAGTTGTACTCATCCGGTTAAATAACTGCAATAAAGTGTAATCAACTGCATCTTTGAATGTTAATGTTAAAGACGGGAGTCACTGCAAAACAGCTTTTGTATGCATGATGCGATACGGTGCTTCTCCTCCTGACGGCTCATTCTTATGCTCTGGACACTAGGCATTGTTTATTAAATGCTGCTGAGGATCCAAAACCTCAGCTTGTTGCCATTACATAAAGCTTTTGCTATAATTTATCTTTCAGCGCAGCGCCATGAAGTCAAAACATTGTGATATGCATAGCCAACGAGTCCTGTCAAGTCTATTTCTATCCTACTATTGTCTATTTCATTCTTGCTATTTTACTGGTGAAGGTGTGGACCAGTCATCCAACCACAGAGCCTGTCAAACTGTCAGTAGTTATGAAAGCAATTCACAGCAATCAAATGTCAAGCCACCAGTCGGATAGCAGAGAGGAAAAAAGAAAAGAAAAGGTAATTACAGTGCTGAGCAATACAATATGAAAGTATAAAAAGTTTGTCAAGACCAAAACTTTTTTAGCTTTGTTGCTATTTAGTGCACCAAAATATATGCAATAAGATCGAAGCTCATTTAAGCCATAAATATGCAGTATATACGACACAAATTGTTCACAATTGCCTATACTGATGGCATGGATGGATTATTGAACCCCAAGAGGTCACAAAATGTCGCTGAAAAACAAAACGACAAACAAAACGACTACAAACGGCACAAAATTACTACAGAGACACAAAATGACTAGCGAGGTGCAAAACAACTACGAGGAGAGGCTACAGTAAATGACTGAAAATAGACACAAAATGATCAAAAACATACACATAATGACTACAAGGACACAAAACGACCACAAAGACACGCAAAACATCTAAAATAGATGCAAAACCAACACAAAAGATGCAGAATGACTAAAAATAGATCCAAAACCAACACAAAAGATGCAGAATGACTAAAAATAGATGCAAAACCAACACAAAAGATGCAGAATGACTAAAAATACATGCAAAACCAACACAAAAGATGCAGAATGACTAAAAATAGATGCAAAATAATCGCAGAGATGCAAAACGACTACAAAGACACAAAATGGCCACAAGGAGGTGCAAAACCACTACAAACGACTCAAAATGACTACAAAGAGCCACAAAACGACCATGCAGAAATGTAAAACATCGAAAAATAGATGCAAAACAACAACATAGAGACCCAAAATTGCTGCAGAGACACATAACGACTAAAAATAGATGCAAAACAAGCACAGAGATGCAGAATCGCAAATGACTAAAAATAGATGCAAAACAACTACAAAGGGACACAGATTGACTAAAAATAGACTCTTTGAGTCTGGGTTTCTGTTCTTATGCAGACAAGGTGGGGGGCCTCTTACTGTTAGTCTGTGCCCTGGGGCCCAATGTCTCATAATCTGCCCATGATCTGATCTGTGGTGTACCAACATGAATTGTAATGGAATCACATGCAAGTTTTTTGTTGAAAATGAACAGAAATGACAAAAACAATGTTGTTATCCCTGCATATGTGGGGTGCAGATGCTTCATTGTCAAACATCGGTGCAACATACTGCAGTTGCATATTCTGACCTTGTGTCCATGGTAACGCTGTTGTGCAAAGTTATCACATAGAGCTTTAAAGACTCTCTGATTTTGTTACAGTGTCCAATAGTGTTGCCAAATCCAAAAGTTCCTCTCAGCTCACTACTGATGTGTTTGAAATGTATAACATCCATAATTGAGTTTTAACACATCAACGGTGAGATGGGAGGGAATTCCGGGATTTTGTGGGTGCTACTGGGCGAAAATCAGTCAATGTATTTTTTAGCAAATATACTAAGTGAGTATTATAAACATATTCAAAAGCATTAAACTCCCAGTAACAATAATAACTCCGTCTGTGGCTTCATGCTTGATGAGTTTCAATGATCTGCTAAGTGTGATCTTCTGTGAGAGATAAACACGTAAGGCATGTCTGTTAATTAATAAATGATTGGACATGCATAAATAACCTCCTTTTTTTTCCCAGAGCAACTCACACATTTGCATGACTGGCTGAGACTAATAAAAGGCGTCTTGCTGAGATACCCATGTCTCACTTCATTCAGCTGCCTCCTATGTGGAGCCTTCAGCGGGACGTGAGTCATTCCCTCCTGCTCCTGTGTCGGTGCTGAAGAGATGAGCCGCATGACCCCGGCGCATGATTAATTAGTGATCATTATCCCATCTCCGCTCTCCTCAGTGGGTGCTGTGCTTTTGTCCTCGCCTTTATTAGCATAGCTAGCTGCCTTTTGACGTGACTCTGGGAATGTGTGCGTCGCCGAGGTCTGGCACAGGCTGTCCGGCATTCTGATCGCATGCTTTGGCGTTATTCTAACATTTCTTTCTTCTCCGTGAGATGAAGACGGAGAAGGAAAAGCAAGCAAGGAAGGAAGGAAGGAAGGAAGGAAATGCTCAATGGGTGACAGCAAGGGTGTCATTAGACCTCTTTCAGAGGGGTGTGAGCACCTGTGTTATTGTGCCCCAATTAGAAAGTAGCTTATTCATGGAAAAACACAACTAAACTAAGCATTCATTCATTGAAAAAAAACATGCAGTATGCCAATTTTCATGGACCAGTAGTGTCTCTGTGACTGGTTTGGTCATTTAGAGGAAATACCGCCTTCATTAGATACCTTGACTTGCTAAATTAATGTCGAATGTTTTCAGCAGCAGGTTTCTAATGAGTCAGTGAAGCTACTAGATACATGTGTAATCAGTTATGAAGAGAAGGCAACCGAGGCACCGTTCTTTGTGTGCTGATTATAACTATAATCCATGCTGATGTCATTTTAGCTGGGTCAAATGATGTTACAAACCTGGCATCGCCAGACTAATTCGAAATGAGACCCTGCGAGAGAAATGAAACATTGGCTCAGCAGGTAACGGCTGGATACCGGGCTATGATGTTACTATTGTTATATAATGTTATTAGGACTAATATTGGATGACACTGCCTTGGATAATGCTTGCACTCTTATTTTGAAATTTGGGGAATATTAATGGAAAGATGAATCCACATCCACAGCATTTAAACGATTGGCTGACCTTATATATCGTGACTTAAAAAGACAGCACCTCATTGTTTGCAGAGCAGGAGTTCGTTTAAATCTATTAGAGAGCATAATCTGAAAACACATCTGAAAATTAAATGCAATCCTGCCAAAGCCTGTGATGAAATGAGAGATTAAAGAGGCTCTAAAATATGGCATCAAATTAAATGTCGGAGACTAAAATATGATTTCATCTGTTGTACATGCTTTGTAAGGGCTTAGATTGAAAAGAATATATATTTTGAGTGTTTGCAAGGTTTAAATATTTCAATTTCACTTTTGCAGGTTTGATCTGGAGGATTTCCAACGATTCCTCGTGTATTCTTCTCACATCCAGAACAATGGTCAATTAGAGAAGCAGAGGGCGGGCCGTTCAGAATGATAAATGAATGAATAACCACAAGTGAATTTGCCACTCATAATTAATGGCAGCAATATAAAAACTTCTAATCAACTCAAGGAATGACATGCCTGCAGACTCTCTGGCTACTGCATGTAAAGTCCATACAGTGTGCAGTTGACGTTTGATATATTTTACATAGAAATGTGCTTCTGAGATTCAAACATAGAAATATACTTGTCTTTTGCTACCAGTCGTGGAAATACACTTGTAGTACTTCCAAAATGACTTCCGTGTAGCCTGATAATCAGGTTGCTACGAACAGTTTAGCTGAAATTATACTTTCCGTGTCCATGAGTGTGCGAGGGTCCACTAGGGTCCAGGTGATGTAAGTACCGTTGAAAAATATGCTGATTTATGAGTTGTTTTTCTGTAAGTCAACTCAAATTTCATCCATTACCATTTTTTCTGTTGCTATATTTCAATTGATGTATTTAGGTAGCTAGCTTGCTATCCCTATTCTTAATCCCACACACAAAGGTCTGATTGGTTGATGTACAGTGTATGTGTCCTGAGAGCGCACGATCAACACAAGTATTTAAAATTTTTTGACTGCCCGACAGAATAACACGTTGGCATGGATTTTAACACATGCAGAAAATCATTATAGGATATAGGCATTATTGCACAATCAATACATCTTAGGCTGTAAATGCAGCAGTGTCACAATTTATCCTTGAGTGACACTTGCGCACACACACATTACTTCCTTTATCTCTGGAAAAGATGCACATGGAAGTTAGCCTTCAGGGTTTTCTGTCAGAAATAGGTTTAGGCAACAAAACTACTTGGTTAAGTTTAGGAAAAGATGGGTTAAAATAGACCCTTTCTGGCAGAAAGCCCTGCCAGAAGTCTTCTTAGGTTAAGGCATCAAAACTACTTGGTTAGGTTCAGGAAAAGAAGATCATGGTTTGAGTTCTGGCAGAAAGCCCTGAAGACTTACTTCTCCCATGTGCTGAAGAAATGAGCTGTGCCTCTGATTTTGGAGCGCTCTCAGTCCAAGGACGGATGCTCAATAACAGCATCAGTGAGCCCTAAGAGCTGACCCTTCTCTTAACACCTACTCCGACAGCCACACACCTTCTGATTACCTTTCATCTGGTGTGCTGCGGCCATCAGACACTCCAATTACTTCTGCTAATGGAGCAGCCTCCTCTCCAACCTGGCCTTCCATCGAGTCAGCAGAGGTGAGAGAAAAGCTGGATAAAAAAAAAAAGCTGGAGTCAGGAGAGTGCTACTCTTTGCTTTATGACTCCTGTACAGTATGCCAAAAAGAAAGACGGAAAAAAGAGAAACAGCTAATATTCAACCAAGTCAGTACCATTAGTGGCTTTACTCATGCACAGCCACAACTCAAGTTCCTGGAAGTCAACCATTTCATTAAAGGCTGAATCAACACTGAAATCAACACAGGGCAGGAATCTGCTGCTGCACTGGGTTGAAACTAATATATATGTTGTATTTGTGGCCACACCTCAATCGGTGATGTCACAGCTGGTGTTTAGCGGCTGTCAAAACCAAGCGGCAACTTCCGCAGTTCCTCGAATGGCCACTTGAGGCTGGCTCCAAAACCGAATCAATCCCTGTAGACCTCCATGTTAAAATGTCCAACTTTACAGCAGAAATAAACTTGTTTACAGCCTGGTACAAAAAAAACGGTTTTGGTCTCTGTTGCTAAACTGTACGGGGGATGAATTGTTATGCAACTCACCATATTAAGGCTCAAAGTTAGGCTAACTAAGGGTGTGCCGCTTTGAGTGACAGGTGGGTGTCATCAC
>JAOVVB010273631.1:0-17914 GCA_028570985.1 Heterobranchus longifilis | reverse complement strand
CTGCACCACCTCCACCTGCAGCATCCAGAGCTGCAGATCCTGGTCTCTGGACTCACAGAGATGCAGGTGGAAGGCTGTCCCGCAGGTTTGTGAACAGTGTTATGGCTGCATATGTTCATTGTTTAAATTGAATCTTTGTACATCACCCTCACTTAAGGTTTGACTCTCATGTGCTGTTTTTGCGTGATAGAGGTCATTTGACCACGAGGGGAAATTATATATTTTTAAACAGTTTAATGATAAAGCCAAACTTCAACAACGGTGAAATGTTTATGTTCATGACATTTTGTTCGCTGTTGAAGTTTTAATGTTTTCTTTTTATCTCCAAACAGCCTCAGTGTCATGCCTTATGTGACAAGTGGTAGTTTTTTTTTTCCTTTTTAAATATAGTACTCTTTTTGTTATTTAACATTTGTGGCCATAACACTGTTCAGTCTGATGCTCTTCCTCGTTCCCTGCACCCTCTCTTATTCCCTCTCTTACCCCCCCCCCAGTCTGACACTCTGGCCCCATGTCAGCTGTAACAAACTATACTAACTAATACTAGCTACCACAACTTATTATGCAAACTTGTCTTGTGACAGTGAAGTTCACCTTTACCTTGATCCACAGCTCTGTATGGAAGTATTTACACTCCATTGTAAAATGTGCACTGAATTATTTTATTCATCCATTTATTACATCATTGTACACATCTTTCCAGTGTTGTTGATGGATAATATCATTTTTGAAGTTAATGTTTTTAATGTGCAATAAAGGTATTCATGAAGCTCTTTACCTGTTTGTAGATGTTTTTATGGTACATATCTGGTATGAATCTTTTTATGGTACATATCTGGTATGAATCTATCAGAACTTATACAGTACTATAATCGTACAAGGACATATAGATGGAGGTTTTGACTGAATTGTATGTAGGAAGAAGTACTCAGATCCTCTACTTATGTAAAAGTGGAAATACTATTGTTTATATATAGTCTGTATATTCCATTACAAGTAAAAACCCCTAAATTCAAAATATTACTTAAGTAAAAGTACAGAAGTGTCATCGATGGTAATAAATTGAATCTGTGAATACTAACGGCAGAGAATAGTGAACAAACTTCCATCAGAAGAAGCTGAATTGGAAGTAGTTGTCTATAGCTGTTGAAGTAGTTGCTGTATTGGAAGTAGTAGTAAAGATGTTGTCCATGCAGTGTCCCTTTTCCACAATCAGATAAATGGCACCAAATATCGATATAGATGAGGTCTTCCTTCTGTTGGCACTGTTCATTGGTGTGAGGACACCTTTTGAATGACAATAAAAGACAAACACTTAAGACTTGGTGAAACAATGAATCATATACATTGAATACATGAACAAACTCCTACTAATGATAGGATAGAATATATTCCTATCCAAAATGAATTAACCAATACAATATATCTGATAAATATAATGTATTTATTATGCATGATGTAAATATAATTTACATAAGTATCACTACTCAGTAGGGTGAGTCTTTTTTTTTTTTTACTTAAAACTACCCCATGTTAGGTTTTTGTATTTCAGCCACTGTCACCACAAAGTATTGTACATTAGGAAAATGTACAGTGGAATTAGTGCATACAAAGTTATCTAACTAACGTTACCATGTTGTCTGTGAAGAACTGCTCCTCAAAGTGCATGCTGCACAGCCGTGACTTGTCTCTTTCTCCTCACGTTAACCAGCCACTGGTTCAGCCTGTCCTCATCTTTCCTGAGGGAAATGTGTTTGGAAAAAGGTGATTAACGTTACTGTTGTGCATTCAACAGTTTACACTAACAAGGCACCGAATCTGCGATGAAAATGTGCTTGTACAGTGACAATAAAGATATTATATTATTGGGACCATCAGGTTAATGTGTCAGATTTTGCCAAGCAGGATCATTTTAATCTGCAGTCCCTCACAGGTTTATTCCTTATAACAAACATGAAAATACAACATGCAAAACGAGTTGTTAGTTAGCCGTCGGTAAACGTTACCAGTTTTATTAACTTCGTTTACATTAATTCAGCGCCAGAAATACAAAAACGCTGAACAAGCGTCGTTAGTTAATTTTTAACTTAATAGCAGGCTTTGATTGTACAGCTAATGTCACCATTACATTAACACCTGCTAATATCCCCACAGATTGTAATAAACACAGGTTACTAGCCCGGCGGGACCGTTAGCATTGCGATGCTAACTTATTAGTTAGATACATACATAACACTGGTGCTAGCTTGACCCGTGGATGCTAATTCTGGCTAGCGAACATACAGGCTTAAAACAAAATCAAACGTTACTTACCGGAGAAAACTGAACGGTCGACTCAGGGTGTCTTGTAGTATGTCTTGTAGTACAGCCGAAGGAAGAACGAGACATTTTAGGCGAGTAAAATGTCCCAAATGACAATGAACTGAGCTGTATTGCAGAGGCGCGCTACCATGCGCGCGACCTGTTGCTCGCCGCGCACCCGCCCCAAACATACGCTGATTGTTCGTCTATTTTCTTCTTAATGTGACCCTAATTTACAAAATGAACACCATGGTGTATTGGAGAAGACTTGAAACTAGCGAATGAGACCATAAACTCTTTATGAAACCGTTTACTGAGGTAATAAAACAAGTTAGAAATTAGGTCATTTTCGTATTCACTTGTATAGGGCACAGACTGATTTAGTGGCTTTTTGCAACCGCAGGTATCGCCCCCTGCCGGCCAAACGACAGAATGCAAGTCTTAAGGCACTTCCGTATTCGCATCACTGAACAGACCGGATGCTCCGTCCATTATTTTTATACAGTCTATGGTTCTGACTCATTAGCTTCCTGCACTGCCACAATGAGCCTCATCAATCGTAACCCCCGAGCGCAAAAGAGCTGCTTTCTCCCTACCTGGCCATTATGGTTCTGTTTCCTCAATAACAGCCCGGAAACCGAGCGGCTCGGCTCGATGCGGGGAAATAAATAACACCAGCATTTTTATAAATGCCGTCAGAAGTGAGAGTATTTTGACAGCGATTCACTCATTTGTGCTATTCAGGCTGTGCCAGACAGGAGAACACATTTTGGTATGTGGGCACATGTTGCATTCATGCACACACCGTGTGGGCTGCAGATTTGAGCTGTGGGCTTTTACAAAGATTCAACACACCGAGGCAAGAGATGCAGCGACCTGCTGATCAGCCTCAGGCTTTTGTTGTGATACTGAGCATGTAGGAAATTTACCTTACAATTTGACTTACCTGCTCCAACAAGACACTTTTAATAGGACGAAATGTAAGTTTCTAAAAGCCCCCCCCACCTCCACCTGAAACTGAACTAACTTAAAGGAGCAATAGGCGAAATTCATTCTTTTTAGATTTCAGGAATGAAAAAAAATTGCTACGTAAAGAACTTGTGGCGTAATTTCATCCGGAGAAGAGCGTGACGTCACACACGTCTGTGTGTTGTTCTCAGCCTCAGCCCGCGCATGCATGTATACTTACTTCCTCACTCGACATTTTCCTCAAAATGAAGACGGTCCCGTTGTTTTCTTGGCTGCTCAGTGTTCATGAGGGGGGGGGGAGGAAGGAGTGGCTGCTGAGCCACTTTGTTTTGGTGTACATGCAGTGCACAACTGCGACATCTAGCGGTGAAGTGATTTCGCCTATTGCTCCTTTAACTTAGCTTCATTTAGCTTAACTGAACTTCCAGACATCTATATGAACAATGGCTCAAATGACCGTGTGTAAAGTCAATAATGTTTATGTCTCAGAACGTTGACCCTTTCACAGTGTGTTTTCACTTCATCAAAGTTAATTGGATTTTGGAAAAAAAATACATCAATACTCTGCTGGATGATTGAAAATCAGCAACTTTCCTTCTTCTTTAGCGGTTAGCTCATGGGTTTAGCTTAGCAGCACCATTGATACGATAGACGAGACCGGACGAGACATCACCGGCGTGACATAGTCCCCAGCGCTGCCTTCTTGTCCAAATATGGTCAACTTCTGGCTCCAAAAAGTCAACATGGTGACCGATGATGACGGCCAAATTCCAAACTTCTTCAAAATGAGAGTCCACAAACCAAAGAACGATAACAAGGTTTATTTGACTGCTCGTCTAAAAATCTGTATCTGCAAAGTTAATGAGATCTGGATGTAGTTGCCGCACAGTAAAGACAGCAGTCTTTCATGTGCGCTGAGCTGCAGCTAACAAGCTCTGCTGCAGCAGCTGTAGGTGTGTGTGTGCGTGTGTGTGTGTGTGTGTGTCGTCAGGTCGGGACTCTGAAGGCTGTCATCAGGTCCCGCGTGGATCCTACAGGGAGGTAATGTAATGTCCCTCTGCTGCCACGGCCCTGAACTTCTCACAACACAAACACCAGCCATCACAGAGCTATGCCTCACCTCGTCTACCTACACACACACACACACACACACACATGCGCTCACACTGATAAAAAACTAGGTTATCATAGCAGT
Source organism: Heterobranchus longifilis (assembly GCA_028570985.1). Lineage (NCBI taxonomy): Eukaryota > Metazoa > Chordata > Actinopteri > Siluriformes > Clariidae > Heterobranchus > Heterobranchus longifilis. The sequence goes on along the minus strand of JAOVVB010273631.1, from coordinate 13,449 downwards.
TATTTCTGCTGCAGGGCATATAGCTTACAAAGCAGAAGAACCTGTTTCCAGGAATCTCAGGACAAACTGTAACCGGAGACAAACGCACGCACAATAAAGCCACGAAAGAGTAATACAATAACAGAAATTAAATTAGAAACCTCTAACAATTCCTTCCGTGCACAGCGTGTGTCTCTAGGCCACAAATGTTAACACAATAATACAGCATGTACTGTAATTTAAACACAGGACAGACTTACAGGGAAAGGTCACCGTGGTATAATCAGGCCAATGTGACTTTTCCTTAAAACTGTGACATTTCCAGGCATTTGGCTGCTGTCGAATGAATATTATTACAACCTTTGTGTACAAAGTGCTTCCATTAAAGGAGACCTATTATGTTTTTCCTTATTTTCTGTCATATATATGTATAATATTACAATGTCGGATAATATTAAATGTGGCCAAAGCTTTAAATAATGAGGTAAACGTATGTAAAAGTGAGTGAAAAACATTTTTCAGGTTCCAAACGTTTGGCTCAAGCTGACATCAACCTGAACCTGGTTTCTATAGTCATCTGCTCAAGACACGCTAGATCCTGCAGTGTTTAGCTGCTACACTGCGCTGTAACGTTAGCTACATGCTATCGTCAGGGAAACCTGTAATCTTGGGTGCAGATTTCTCTCTGGATGAATGCCGCTGTTTCCGTCTTATGTGGTCCACAGAGCAGGCGCACTACAGACTTCCGCCGACGGAGCCGGCTACATCCGGTTTAGCGATCCAGCTAACTTGAATGAGGATTAAATAATTCAATCGGGCGGCTCTTCTAGACTTTCTAAATGTTATCAAACCGAATGTCTCTAATCCTGATAGTGAAACGAGTCATTTCTCGGGGGTTGTGATGCCGGAAAAAAATTATCCACAGATTTCTGGACGATCTGTTCTACACGTGCTCAAAAGTCAGCGCATGCACGGAATACGACCGTTCTGGACATGCGGCTGTCATCGATCGGTACTGAGCACGTGCAACTCTCAACAGAGATAGAAACAAAGTGAGATGACTCATTCGTTAGCTTTTTCCATCATCAGCTCCGGAAAAAAACTATGTTTAATACAGAAAGTTTTATCGTCTTCTGGATGCAGTCTGATGAGGAATATGATACGAGTATATGTGACTTATATGTACGTCACATTTATAGCAGATATATGTGTGAGACATGCACAAAACGTAACACATAGCCTAAAGCTAACCAAGCTAACAGCTAGCCAGTTAGCTACAACCCAACGTTAGCTGGCTAGTTAGCGTTAGGCTAACACTAGGCTAGTTTTGTGAACAACTTCGGCCTGGCTCGACTGAATTTACACTCTCAAACACAAACATGTGAAATAATTACACAAAAAGTTCAGAATTAACATTTATTTATTGATGCTAATGGCCGTAAAACAACAGAAAGATGTTATAGATGATCTTTGATGTGATGTCCGTCAACATGTTCACTCATGCGTGGTAGAAACAAGTTCACGCGTGTGCAGAACGGATCGGGTTTCCGGTACGGATCGGGTAGCGACAACATGTAAACAGTTGAAACCCAAAATACAAAGTATGAACCTGAAAACGAGCGTAACATGTCTCCTTTAAAAGAGCAAATTGTAATCACACGTCGAAAAAAGAAAAGAAACGAGAAAAAACATCAACACTTGGATGAAAGCAGGCCCCCGCAAAGAGCACGCGTATTACTCATCCCCCACAGAGCCGCCCTGCTCCAGTGCATTGTGGGAGGACCGCGGTGGGCGGCTGTGCAGGGAGCTGCGTTATAAGACTACATGACTTCAGCTCGCATGTAACGTAATGTTTCCTCACCATCCCTTCACACTAAGTGGCTTCTGTTTCAGCCCAGTCTCTGTGTGTGTGTGTGTGTGTGTGTGTGTGTGTGTGTGTGTGTGTGTGTGTGTGTGTGTGTGTCTTTATACTGTATGCACTTCAAAACTAATCAGGAAAGCCAGTGTGGTGGAACCCAGACATCTTGTTTATCCTGCGAGATTTACCCGCACTTCACCTTCAGAGCCACACACACTGAAATGTGGGTGGAGGTCATGCTGTCAGGAAACACCTAATCCTCAGACGGGTGTCCAGGAGGCCTATCCTCCTTTTTTTCCCTCCCAGTTTTGACAGAGGTGCAGAAGTCAGAGATGTGACTCTGCTGAAGTCATTTTCAAAGCAGTGCACGTCTAATCTGACCAAAGCAGGTGTGTGTGAGCAGGAGAAAGCAAACAGAGAGGAGAGAGACAGGGGGGGGGGGGGCAGCAGAGGGAGGGAGAGACAGAGAAGCAAACACAGAGAGAGTGTAGGGGGGAGAGAGAGGGAGGATTGTTTCTTTCTCTGGATGGCAGCAGCAGCAGCAGCAGCAGCTCGGATCCGGACAAGAGGTGACCGGGGCTGGGGGTGAAGGTGTGTGAGTGTGTGTATGTGTGTGTGCATGTGTGTGTGTGTTGGAGAGACTGCAGGAGCGAGGAGAGAGGCGCAACTTGCTCCCTCTGTGCGCGGCTGTGCCCTCTGTGCGCCGCGCGCCCGCCGCGTCCCTCTCTCCTCGCGCTCCCCGGGCATCAGGAGGCATCTGGCGGTGGTGACATGTGAAGAGGATTGAAGTATGGCATGCAAAGATGGTTTCTGCCAAGAAGAAGGAGACGGCGACAGCGATGTGCCCGGCTTTTATCCGGACCCTCTTCTACTTTTTCTGTTTGGCGACTTGGTGAGTGACAGTGTCTCTGTCCGCGGTGCTGGAAGCTCCTGCGCCAGGTTTCTTTTTTCTTTTCTTTTTTAAAGCGCTGAAGTTATGGTACCCTGATTCTTTTTCTTCTTCTTTCTGGTGTAAAGGAAATCTCTGGACAGACAAGGAAGGATGATAGGATCTATCCGGAGAATTTTACTCGCATTTTAGACAGACTTCTGGACGGATATGACAACAGGCTGCGACCTGGATTTGGAGGTATGCAGGAAAAAAAATGCAATTTTTATGCATTTTCCATTGGAAAACTACCAAAAGTAATCACATGACAGCCCTGACACAGTTTAAATCTTCCAATTCAAAGAAAGAAGATATGCAACTTTATCTTTTGTTGACTTTTTTGTGCCTTAAGTGGTTAAAACAACGAGTGTGATAGTAATATGTAGCTGTAAACTCACTATTAAGCACTAAATACACCATGTATGTCAACTCAGATTACATGTCACCTCTGAAATGCTCTAAATCCTAAAGGGAATGGTGGATTTTATTTCTTATTAGACTTTTTTTTGTAGAATAAGAGGTTAAAACATACTATAAAGTGCAATAAGATAACTGTAAACTTATTATTGAGCACCAAATAGACCTACACCCTATAAATAGGCCTGGGCAATATGGAGAAAATTAATCATCACTCTATTTTTGTGACCAATTAACTCAATGTTGATATTGTGATGATATTGTAGGCTTGGTGCTTTCACAAAATATTTACAAAATGAAGTTTTTGATAAATAATCATCAGTAATGTGGATAAAATGGTGATAAAGTGGGTAAAGGCAAATAATAGAACAGCTACAACAGTCTGGTAAGTTCAGAAAATGACATCACTTATGATACTATGATTGAAAAAAAACAAAGAAATAAAAACATCTTGGAAAAAGAGCATTTTGAAAAAATAAAAGTGAACTCCAATAACACTGTTAATATGAAAATAAGAATGATAAAATCATGTTTCATAAAAAAAAAGACTAAAATCTATGACGATATAGGCCTAGTCTCATATCACGATATCGATATAATATAAATATATTACCCAGCCCTATAGGTCAGTTTTATTTGTACATACCCTTAAATCACAAATCTGCAACAAATGGCTTCACGATCTTTAGACCCTCAAAAAAAAAAAGCTTTAACAGGAGAAAACAGGAAGAAACGTCAGGAAAAGCCACAGAGGGATACAATATATGTCGTGCTTCTTATGTTTTTGTCCCTTTATATTCTCACTTCTTGTTACTCAACTGTCTTTTGTATTATTTATTCTCTATGTGCAATTTTTTGACATTTACCTGAATTGTTGTATATTAGACTATTCTTTTGTCAGTTTCCCTATATGTCGTGCACAGGTCGTAATGGGAACAATATACAACATGTTTTTTCTTTCCCTCTGTGTGTGTGTGGGAGACTTGCATCATACACAGAACATGTTGCTTCACGGTCAAGTGTGTCACAACACACGCATGTTTCAGACTTTATCCTGTAAGCCTGCTAGTTTGGCCGTCAGGAGAGGGGCCTTTAAGCTCGCACGTTGAAGTGAATGCAGTTATATAACCGTGTGTATGTCGCGGGACAGACGCTTAATGCACAAGTTCAAGTACTAAAAGTACGGATTTGTTTTTTCTGCACATCATGTCTGAAGCCACGGCATGCTGAGAAGCAGAATAGATTTGGTGTACAGTGCAGGCGCACTGTAGCTGTGCTTATCCCTGCACGTATAAACAACGCCTTTACAGTCTGCCTCCACATTCATTCACCCAGAAAAAAAAAACAGGATTATGTTTTTACATCTTTAAAGCTATTTCTTTCCCACTACCATTATGCAGAGGCACTCTGGGTAAGCTGTTGCGTGTCTTTTGGGTTTGATGGGTGTGATATAAAGAGTGAGTAAGACTGTGACATGGAAGCATTTAAAACTATTTCGTGTTATAATTAAATGTGTTGTGTGTTTCATTCTCTCAATAGGTCCTGTGACTGAAGTCAAGACCGACATTTATGTGACAAGTTTTGGGCCCGTCTCAGATGTTGAAATGGTTTGTACCCACGCTTTAAAGGCCCTACCAGGAACTTTCATTTTCTGTTGATTTTATCAGCCGGTAGTGTTTCGTTACATTCCCCATGTGGCATGTCTTCATGATAATAATCCAACAGCAGATATATCTGTGTAGGAAGGCCCACATTATAATGTTACGTTATAAACCAGTTGTACTAATGTCCACCGTCCTCTGTAGTCTTTCTGTTGTGCTAACACACTTGTAGCAGCATGTTAGCTAACGTTAGCAGCACAAGTATTCAGAGGATGTAAGTTCATATATTGATGTACAACCACGTCTCCCAATACATTTCATAAATAAAATAAACATAATACATAGTACCTGTGTAGGAGGAAGAGGTTTTTAATCCTTTCTAATCCTGTTAGCAACTAATGTTGACTCACCTGTGCTCGATCACTTTCCCTTTTTAGTTTTGCTGTTTTTCTTTCAATTCTTTCTTTTTCCTTTTTGCTGGTCTTGCTCCAGTATCAGCCATAAACACAAGATATAAGTTAACTTGAAGTATAAAGATCTGTGAGCCTAATTTAATCAGGGTCTTGAAATCAGAATCAGAATCATTTTATTGCCAAGTAGTTTTCTTGTACAAGGAACTTGACTTGATGTCACGGTGCAGAACAAGAAACAACACAAACAAAATATACACAAAACAAAAATAGAACCAAATGAAAACAAGAGAAAAGCAAAAATATGTACAAGTGAGAAGAAAGCTCAAAGTTTTTAAAAATAGACATGGATCATTGAAAGTGCTTGAATTTGATCAGAAGGTGTGGGAATCCTGACATGGTTCCCACAGGTCCTTGAAATCCTTGAAAGTTTGTGAATTTAAGGAAAAAATTAAGACCTTGAACATTTTTGAAAATAGACATACATACATAGACATGGGTCATTGAAAGTGCTTGAATTTGATATGTAAGAAGTTGTGGGAATCCTGACAGGGTTCCCACAGGTCCTTGAAATCCTTGAAAGTTTGTGAATTTAAGCAGGGGAATCAAGGCCTTGAAAGTTTTTGAAAAATAGACATAGACATGGGTCATTGAAAGTGCTTGAATCGGATGTGTAAGAAGGTGTGGGAAGTCTGACATGGTTCCCACAGGTCCTTGAAATCCTTGGAAGTTTGTGAATTTGTGGGGAAAAATATCAAGACCTTGAAAGTTTTTAAAATAAACATGGGTCATTGAAAGTGCTTGAATTTATATATTTTGAAGTTATTTTAACGTGAGTATTATGTTTTCTGCACGTGTGTGTGTCCTACAGTTGCGTCATTGTTTCACTGATTCTCTTTATAATAATTATCAGTGTTGTAACAGTAATTAACCTCCATCCATGGCTCAAACTCTGCAGTGTTGCGTCCTTGAATTTGAGGGAACTGGGCCTGGAAAGTCCTTGAATTTGATGTTTAAGAAGGTGTGGGAACCCTGTGTATTTATTCAGGAAGTCTCATTGAGATCAAGATCTATTTTTTACAACTAATTACATATAATATCACAACAAGACAATTCATTCATACAAGGCTGTCACGGACACACTGATTAAAACATTATTAAAATATCAATTTGAATTGAAGTGTTCAACATGACTTTTGTAGGACAATCTGATAACCAAATTCCTCCGTGCTTTATAACGCTGTGTTGATTAGATTATCATAAAGAGCAGACTGTAATCTGGAGAAAGTCTGAAGTAGAGCCGGTGGCATAAAAGATGGTATCGTCAGCATAAAATCGAACACTACAGTGCTCAGTTGGAAAATAAATGTTATTTCTGTATAGAGTAAATAGCAGGGGGCCTAATATTGATCCCTGAGGGACACCATCATCAATAACCTGGGGACTTGGACTACAGAAAGACACCAGCTGTCAGCAGAAAACAGCTTATTTAACTAAATGTTATGATCAACCATCAGAAACAGTTTGGTTACACATTCACAAAAAAAGCATGATCCTCAGCTGCTGCTGAACAGCGTCAGTAGGCAGCATAATTACTGTTTTTTTTCAGATGGATAATTATTATACAGCCTTTGAATGGGCAGACAATAAAACACACAACACATAATGAAACATTTACTTGCTTTAATCTTGTTGATGGAGCTTCATAATGAGTCATGTACAAACAGCTGTCTGTGACCTTTAGAGAGGAACTCTTCTGGCAGCCAGAGCCAGGAGCATGGACGGATCATGAGACAATGGGCCCCTGGGCACAGATGTGTTAGGGGCCCCCCACCCTGCCTACATAGGAACAAGACATCTAAACTTAAAGAGTCTGTTGTTAGTCATTTTGTATTAACTTTGGATCTTTGTGGTCATGTTGTGTCTACTTGCAGTTGTTCTGCATCTATCTTTAGATATTTTACTTTTCTATGTGGTTGTTTTACGTCTATTTCTGGTCATTTTGCACCTCCTTGTGTTCTTTTTGTGGTTGTTTTGCATCTTTTTGTAGTTCTTTTGCATCTCTGTGATTGTTTTGCATCTTTTTGAGGTGGTTTAGCATTTATTTTGAATCATTTTGCTATTGTCTTTGTGGTCATTTTGAGTCATTTATAGTCAGTATGTGTGTGGTTTTGATCGTTCTGAGTCTATTTTCAGTCATTTAGCATCTCTTGGAGGTTGTTTTGCATCTCTGTAATCATTTTGTGTCTCTTTGTAATCATTTTGTGTTGGTTGTGTATGTTTGTGGTCATTTAGCATCTCTTTGTAGTCATTTTGCGTCATTTTTAGTCATTTTGTGTATGTTTATGGTCATTTAGCATCTCTTTGTGATCGTTTTGTGTTTGTTTTTTCTGGGACATTTTGTGAGTCAGGGCCCCTGACCCCTTTGGCCCCTGGTAGGCCTGTTCAATAATCCACCCAGCACTTGTTTAGGAACACTAATGCAAATCAATAGCTGACGTCTTACAGTAATGTGAGCAGTGAGTCATCAGGCTGTACAGTGACGTGTCTCGTTGTCCCCCACAGGTCCCTGGGCCCCATGTATTTCACCTACGGCATCGTGTTTGCCTGCGGCTGCTCCTTCGCCTACCAGCCCAGCCTGGTCATCCTGGGCCACTACTTTAAGAAGCGCCTGGGTCTGGTGAACGGCATCGTGACGGCCGGCAGCAGCATCTTCACCATCACGCTGCCGTTCGTGCTGTCGGGGCTGCTGGAGAAGGTGGGGCTCCAGAACACCATGCGCGTCCTCTGCATCCTGATGTTCGTGCTGATGCTCGCCGGCTTCACCTACAAGCCGCTGCTGCCGGTCAAACCCCGCAGCTCCCGCACAGGAGGCCGGTGCCCCCCCCTGAGTCAGATCTTCAACGTCAACATCTGGAAGTCTTTGGGATATCGCATCTGGGCCTTCGGCATCCCTGCAGCCCTCTACGGCTACTTTGTGCCTTACGTTCACCTGGTAAGTTTCACTCACTGCGTTCACGTTTGTGTATTTCCGTCTTTGCACAGAGACGTATTTATTTAGAGTCACCATATTTTATAGTGAACACCATACACATGTCCTCTATCAATACCAGATGTTTTTTGTTAATTTTGGAAGAAGGAGTCGGATGCAGTCAGAGCAGAAAGAGACGCTGCACTTTGTTTAAACACATGAAAAGAAACAGCTGATAAATCAACAACAAAACAAACAAACATATTTCTGGCATATAATGTTCATTAATACTTCAGTTAGTGTCCATGCTACTCTCACATTAATGTATCATGTGAAATGTTGCACTTGTATGAAATTGGTCCAATGTGTCAAACTCATCTTCTATAATCATCATTTATTCTTATTGACTGTCTGTCAGGGAAAACATCTGGACAGCTGACTCCTCTGTTGGTGTCACTGTACATTTTTAATAATAGCGCTGTGTGTCTTTCGTCCCTCGTCCCTCGTCCCTCGTCCCTCCCCTGTCTCCGTCAAAGATAAGACAGCATGATAAATTAAACCTGCACTGATACAGGTCTAACAGATGATAAACATTTACATTCTTCAATAATAAATACTACCTTAAAAACTGAAAACACTTTGTTTGTAAACTAAGTGAAAAATAGGTTTTTCTGCTGTAAATCTCACAAAACAGATCTGATCTGGCTGATTTTCGGCTGATTTTTTTGGTGACTTCCTGACTTCCTGTGTTTTAAGAGAAAACTTCCGTGTTTCAGCCCCCCCCCCCGCTGCTTCTTCATCCGCCTGCTCTATCAAATTGGATTTCATTTCACACACAGCGGGTGTTTATGTGTTTATGTGTTTATGTGTTTATGTGTTGCTGGGTATCATCACTCTCGGGGTCAAAGGTCAGTGTGATGATGAATAACAGCACGTAAATGCCAACCTGTGACTTCCCGGTATCCTAATCCCATGTTGTGGATGTGTTTGTTGGCACGATGGAGGAATAAGGGCGAGGCAGCCCGGGAGCTGCAACAACACACGCATCAAAACACACACGAGCAACCTGAGATTTCTTCATGTGAGAGGAGCCTCCAGGCATTCAGCGACCGTACGGACTGTTACCAGGACATGGTTTATGACTCTTACTCCTAAATTCCACAGGGCACATCTGGACTGGACTCTAGTCCAGTGGTTCCCAACCTGGGGGTCCCGGCCCCCACTAGGACTCGCCAAAGCTTCACAGGGGGGTCGCGAGGCCTTCTTGATTTTAAGGGGTGTAAGACAACTTTTTAAAATATACATACAGCTGGTGCATATCTCAACATTTCATTAATTTTTTGTGAGGAAAACTAAATTAAATAGTTATTTTTAAAGTTTGGATTATTAGAAGATATAAACTGCAAAAAAGGGCACTATTAAATATGTATGATTGTTAAAAAAAAACATAGAAAATTGTATTATAATTTACAAAAACTAATCTGTGATGTAATATTTTTAGGAAATAATCTGCTTAAAATACAACCAAATTGCTCGTTTGACACAAACTTCCTGTAGTTACTGCGTTCACTATTTGGATTAATTATGCAGTTTATTAGTTGTTCTGTACTGTTATTGTTCTGCATTGAATATAATAAGAAATAACCAGAAAATATGTTACTAAAACTGGAGATATACTTGCTGCAAGACAACAAGTAAACAACTTTTAAAATGTTTGTTTTCTGCAGTTTGGATCCATCAGAGCTCTGCAGGAGAATCTCAGGCTTTTGCCGCATGAATGCAGCGAATGTCACGTGTTTGCATCGTTTGCGTCCCGTCCTTCAGGTCATTCGCACCGCACGCCACCACGTTGCATCTGTTTGCGTCTTTGACTTTGTTTGTAATCGCGCTGCGCAAATCACATGAAACGTGTTTGGTCTGAAGGCACAAAACACTTTCAAATCTCCAGACCCCTGCTCTTATTACCATACACTGCAGATGGTCAGAAAAACATGTAATTTTAACCTAAAGAATGCCTCACAAATATTATTTATGAGCTTTGATTAAGACAATTATGCAGAATATCTCAAAATCTGGACAAATAAAAGCAACTCCAGCTGCATGGATCCCACGATGAGAACTAACTCTTTAAAAGTTTTCATTTTGAAGATGTTGACCTGATAGCCTCCTGGTCTGTAGACATCTAAATGTAATGGAGCCTCACTGTTGGTATACTGAAGCCTGCAGCCGCTAACGTCCCACAAAGTGCACGTCACAGCGGCGTGTGTCCTCAGGAGACACTGCAGCTGTCCCGACAGGAAGGCTCAGTCTGCAGCTCTCATTTCAGTCAGGACACACTTCTGTGAACAGGTGTCCCTTTCCCCGAATCTCCCTGTATTTCGCTTATAAGATGGGGAAAATCTGATATTGCAGAAAGCATCTTCTTGGGAGGGCTGCAGAGCCGACCTGGCGGACTCGGGAGGGGACTGTTTATTTGGACACCGTGACTCTGTTGTTGGAGGGAGATGAGCCTGTCCCGGGGATTTGTTTTCCCAACACTTCTCCTGTGTCTGCTACTCAGACTGGGACACCACGGGGGCCCGGCTGCAGCCTCGCCCCCCCCCCTCCCAACATGGGCCAAACAGCATATTGTTCAGCTTTTCAGGAGTCCGACAGTATCAGGCTTCATCCACAGTACTACGTTTTCCTTTAAAAACACAGAACTTTTGCTGCGTTTACGCCTCACGTCCGCACTACTCTGCTGTTTCTGAAACCCTAAAACTGAGACATTTGGAAATGCTGCTGAGCTGGTTTTTAAATCCTACCGCTCTAATGTCGCTGTATTTGCTTTACAACAGCTCCCAGTCTGTTTTCCTCCGTCTCCACGTCTCTTACTGTCAGTAACTGTTCCACGTCGTCGTCGGTCCAAACAAAGAAATCTCTGCTCTGACTTTCCACCATTGCTGTTCTTCCTTTGTAGTATTTTCTGTTCTTATTATTATTATTATTATTATTATTAGTTCTTATAATACATCCATGATTTGAGTAGACAATCTGCTTACAGCAGTGCATTCCCAGTGTGCAGTCATTTTTATATCGATGGAGATTCTTATTTTATTTTTCTTATATATATATTATTTTTTGGGCTGTTTGCCTTTATTGATCGTGCAGATGAAGACTGACAGGAAAGAGGTGAGAGAGAGAGGACGACATGCAGCTGTGGTCAGGAGGACTTTAGCCTCTATGAGGTGCAAGTTCTACCAGTGATCCACCAGCGCGCCCCTGAGATTATTTCTAATACGGTGTTAAAACTCTTGTGTGGACGGAGATCCGTTATAATGTGAGTGCAGCCTCTCGTTTCCTTCTCTGGTGTGTTTGCGTGCGTTAAAAATGCTGCGTGCAGCCTTTTAGAGCCACACGGCCACAGATCATGTGTGTTTTCCCTCTTTCCATATCAAGCTGTACATATCTGAAGACTATAAAAGTGCAAAAGTCCAATGTCGGTAGTTTGACATGCACACACCTGCACCTGCTTTTCCAAGTATTGCTGATTTGAGATAAGATGTTGGCCTTCAGGTATGGCTGTGTTTGCTCTGTGCCAGCGCTGATCAAAGGTGTGGCCGTATCTCTCTGCTTACGTTGCAAAAAGAAAAAAAGAACAGCAAAGTTTGAACGTATCAGCCGGACAGAAAATGCGTGCCCTGAATCAGTATGTCTGAATCATAACAGATTCACATTAGCAGCATGGGGTGGCATGGATTTATGCAGGGGTGGCATGAAGTGCATGCACACACACACACACACACACACACACACACACACACACACACACACACACACACTACTCATATTGACTTTAACCCTTAGAGACCTGCCATAGGTGAATTTGTTTTTGTCTATAATGAAATGGTTACTATGGAAACTAACATCGTCACACATGAATACAGTTGGGCTCATTGAATCCACAAGAGTCTCATCTTTCCAGTGATACCTGATTTGTGTAATTCAAGACTGTTTATGGACCCCAGTATGCAGAAATATTCAAATACATCATTTTAGAATAGGTGAGAATAACACATTTGTACTCGAGAGAAAACTGCAGGATTTTGGCCCAAACTGGATGAGATTATCATAAAGTGTGTATGCATGTAAAGGAGAGACTTGTGGGTACCCATAGAACCATTTTCATTAAAATATCTTGAAGTCAGAGGTCAAGGGACTCCTTTGAAAATGGCCATGACAGTTTTTACCTCGCCAGCATTACATTGGCGCATTTAGCTTAGCATTAAGCTAGCATGAGATGCTGGGTACCAGCGGATTCTGTTATGGCTTCCTTCTAAAGTCCATTAATCCATATTTCTATCGCTAAGTTACATACACAACAAGGTTTGTGTTATTGAATTAGGTTCATTCAGCAGGTCACAGTTTGAAGTCCGTTGAACAAATGGAAAGGCATGTGTGTTTGTTAATGTGTGTGTATGTGCGCTCAACTACACGCTACAACAACCAAAAACAGATATGTGGCGGCAAACCGAAGTAAAAGAAAAAAGCTTAACTTTCACTTTAATTAAATGAACGAATAACTCCTTTAAACACGTTGAAAAACGCTGTCGTCTCCTGGCGTCCTGACGCTGCACGTCCTCTGCACGGCTGCTGCTAACGACGATGACGTCATCAACGAGTGTCAATTTATCAGCTATTTAATGGCATGGTTGGCCACACGACGCAGATGCACCAACAACACAGTCTAACTAAACATTTCTATCAGGAATTTAACTTTTAATATTTGGCTCCTACAGATTCCTGAGATCTTCACCCATTTTGATTGTTATCACTCGATTGAATTTCCTTTCTATATCATTCTATATCAGTCCCGTATATCTAAGACTGTAGATCTGATGTCTCCCCAAGCTAGAAGATCCAGAAGGCTCATATCAGCGTATTGAATGGGGATGATACCAGCCCCATTCAATACAGGCTGATAACAAAGTTGAGAAAAAAACACCTGCATTTCAGTCACTTTCTTCAGGTTTAGGCACTAAAAAGAGTTGTTAAGATAAAAAACAAACATAATGGTTTGGATGTTAAAATGTTGTTTCAACCAGGATGTGAACTCGGATCACCGGCGTAAAAGTCCTGTTTTTTAGGGCCCAGCCACCACCTCGACCTGTTTGTGTGGCATTTGGACGCTTTATATACGACATCATCATCATCATCGTCATCATCTGGCTCCTGCTGCTCGCAGTAACAGTTACAACCTTATCAACCGATGATGAATCAATTGATAACAGCCTTCTAGTTGGTAT
>JAOVVB010273621.1:0-17916 GCA_028570985.1 Heterobranchus longifilis | reverse complement strand
ATTAGGCCTGCGCAGAGAGGCGCGCATATTCAGAATTACAATTAAATCTTGTAAACAAATATGCTATTAAACAGTACGTTTAAAAATATTTAATGGCAAAGGAATTCAAGGTAAATTTTAAAGACAATTAAACAAAGAATATGGATACATTTTATATTGTCTTGATAAATGACCTTCCTTCTTGTTTATATGTAAACACTATATTCAGTGTGCATAATTGTGTCTTCGTGTACAGGCTGTAACGGATGGGCTTGTTAAGAAAAATCATGTGATTGAGAAGTTGACCTCAATGGGTGCTGTGGTTCAGGCGATCCTGCAAAAGGAAAACGGTCTATACGCTGAATCTGACCCTCGAAAAGGAGGATACGCTGCAGGATACTGACAAAGCCTCCTTTTGTTCCTGTTTATTTATCTGTGATTGTCTCATTTTCTATTTAGATTTTGTAGCTTTAGTAATATTAAAATGATCAGACTGTCATGTGACCTTAAGTAGATTGACATCATACTTAAGGAGATTGGTTATAGTTATGATGTTGCAGACTGTAAACCGTACAGTAAGTTTAAACCAGACATGTGAATCATGTCTTAGCATGTGACATAACAACTTAAAGATAAAATGAATGTTATAACCAATGGTGGGCAAAGTACAAAAAGGCAGTATTTAAGTAAATGTAAAGCTAACCCAGGTAAAATATTACTCAAGTAAAAGTCATCTATTTGCAGTACATGTCTACTTGAATAAAAGAACAAAAGTTCTCACCTACGAATTTACTTAAGAATTAAAAGTACACGGCATGTTTAACTCACGCTGGCTTTTTTCATAGTAAAACAATTGCATGCAGAAATGTAGTTAAAGTAGTTAAAGAAGTAAAAGTACAGATATTTGCTGTACAATGTAGTGGAGTTAAAGTAGATATGTGCAATATTTACTTAAGTACACTAACAAAAGAAATGTACTCAGTTACCTTCCACCTCTGGCTATAACCTGTAATAATTAAGACAGATTAACTTCTATCTCAGATTTGTAAAAAGTATTTATAAGCAGATTATGTCATGCCCAAAACGGGTTTTAAAAATGGTCATTTTATTACACATCTAAAAACACACACACATGTATGTCTGCTGATTGTTCCATATACTGTTACACAACACACACATGTACATCAATCAGCCATAATATTAACACCAGTGCCAGGTTAATTGAATAATGCTGATTATCAATTATACATCAGTAAACTGATGACAACATCATGGGCACCCAGGGGTCACCCATGCCTGTGGGGACCAAAGGTTAGCTCACTGCCTACTTCCTGGTGCCAGACACCAAAGCACACCTCCAGGGGGCTTGTGGAGTCATGCCCTGAGGGAAGGAAACCTACACAATGTATAATGTGTTGGGTTTTATTATTATGGCTGATAACAGATAAAACATAACAGATATAACCTACAATAAAACAATGGTTGTAACAATTTTAGTGCTGGTATTCATTACTGGTTCTCATTATTTATGCTCTATTCCTTTTCCTCTATTGGTCCTGTTGGGCCATTAATGCTATTTTAAGTCAAGATTAACAGTGATGTAATTGGACACACACACAAAAAAGATGAAGATATGAATATAAAGATATGAATAATGTGTCCTGCTAAATGGCAAAAAAAAGAAAAACATATATATACAGTATATTATATATAGTAAGTGTAAAAATCAGTACAAAAACTACAAGGTTACATCACTATTACATAAAAATATACAAAACAGTTGTAAAATATCATACTGAGGATAATGATACTTGAAATAGTCTAAATGATATCACATTTACATTCACTTAAGGCACAGTCTGCTACTTTGGCTCAGTTGGGTTTATTTACTCCTCTGTGCTGATTTTTCAGCTTTTCATAGTAAACTTTCTTTTGTGTAAAATTGTTAAAGTTTCTAACCAGGTCTGTATGATTAATGTATATTAGTTGAGAACTAAACTGAACTTGCTTGATTTTAAGACTAGTTCTTTATAAAAATTTACATACGTCTAGTCTGTTACTGGACTGACAACGGGAAACTCTCAGGGAACTGCCGGGCATTTTTAGTTGGAAATGCAGTGCTGTGTAAAAGTCTTGTGCCACCACATAGTTGTTTATATTTTATTTCCAAAGAACCAGTCGTAATGTAGTCCTGAGGCTTCCTGAAGGACTTTTTGGCTCTCATTTTTAATCCATTCCCTGTACCTGACCAAATTCAAAGGAATGTTTTCATACGCCTAGTCAACTAGTCCTACAGTATGTCTAAATGAGGGGTGGCTCAAGTCTTGTGCACAGTACTGTATTTAATGTATAAAACCCCAATATAAAATTAAACAGTTTGGTGCCAAGAGAAATATATTTTTTTGAAAAGTCTGGAATTCCTAGCTACACTCCTGCTTTTTGTGATTGGAAAATGCAGATCCATGTTTTTTTCTGTTTTTTTTTTTATTTTATTTCACAAAAGCAAAAAAAAACACTAGAATACAAGGAGTGCCCATTTTGTGTTATAAAACAGCCAGTTGTTCCTATGGCAACATCTGGCAGCTCGGGGTTTCTAGGTACTATGCATTAACCCAGTCATTTTTACCCTGTTACTGTCCTAATGTATTAGCGTGATATACGTAAACCAAAGAACACCAAAGAACACCCCCGCACCCCCATGGGCAAGCAACATGCCCCCTCTCCTGAGTTTTGAAGTACATACAACAAGAGCTTTACTTTTTTACAGCATAACGTCTAACTAACAAGCATTGCGAAGTCTTGCCAACTCTTAGTGTGATTATCTTCTGAATATTGCAGTGACTGTATTTCATCTTTTGATCTTTTTTGTCTCCTGGAGTTACCAAGTGCATTTGATTAATGCCCCGCTTACTGTACAACCTAGATTTGTACTGGATTCCTGTCTCAAGCACATGGATCACAGGTTTTCTGTTACAACTGGATAGTCATGATTGATTACCTGATTAAATGAAAATACTTGTAAAAGATCTGTGCCGTATTATGTTCCAGTAAAATCTCAACTCGGTTCCCTGTATTAGTCTGCTACATTGCATTAAATTGTCCATTATAGTGAATAAGCGTTGGGCAGAGATTTACAGTACAATACAGAGCAGCTTATAATATAGGCCTGGTATACTGTAATCTAGATCCTCTACAGTAACACTAAAGAGCTGTAAGTTAAGGGGTGAGTTAAATCTGCTCCAGTGTGATCAGTAACCTGATGCTTCTCCATGTTTCCTACTATCAGAGACAGCAGTGATGCAGCCGTTTTCTTTCATGATGCCGTTCACAACATTAAAGGAAAATCTGGGGTCTTTCACGTTATGTTTGAGAGTCTGCATGGCACTCTTCATCGACTGTAAAAGAGAAAGAACAGCAATGGTGGAATAAAATTGAAACAGAGCATCTTATTTATGGGTGTTTAGGTAAAAAAAAAAAAAAACAGTTACATTACAATTAAGCATGTCTTGCTAATATTCAATATGGGATATTTTGAACATGGAAAAATATTCACTTCTCCAGAATTCCATGCAGGAGATGGCTCTCTAAATAGGCAGCATTTTTAGGCGGCATCCACTTCAAAATCAGGATAGTGTGTTATTATCTTCATTTATTTTAAGTATCTTATTGTAGGTATATGTGAAAGATTTGCACTGAGCAAGAGCCGAACATGAAAAGCTCAAATTTTCTTTATTTTCAAAAGTATTTTATTTAAGTAGTATTTTTACCTTTCGAATGCTGGAATTTTATTGATAAGAAAGTGCTGATGAATTTTCTATAACAGCACAACTTCTGGTTTAATTCAAAACACAGGTTTTTATTAAAGCCCTTATTTATGGAAGGAGTCTCCAGTTCATGGCAGTGCCTTGTAATAGTCAATTGTATTAATTTCAAAGAAAGGAAAAATGGAGAGGCTGGTAAGTATATGATTGTTTATAGCTGTTATAAAGTAAGTAATAACAGAAATGAATTTATTTGTGGATGGTTCATAATATTAAATATAACTATAAGTGCTAAAAACTACAGTATGTTTTATATAAGAAATTTTATTTTTGCCAAATTGCTGAAAAGTCCTTCTGGAAGCCTAAAGATCTATTCCTAAAGACTGCATTAAAAATACAAGACGGTCTGTCTCTCTGGAGGCGAATTGTGAAGAGATGAGGGATGTCTCAAGACTTTTGCACAGCACTGGATGTACAGTATAATAGCGCAAAGGAACAGTAGGAATCGAAACTTTTCTGAACTCATACCTACCTCATTAAACCCGTGTTCAAACGACACAGAATTATCTGCATTGACATAAACCACTTTGTCCTTGATGGCATCTTCCAAGTTCATCCCAAACCACAGTTTGTTCATTATTGCCTGTATAAATACAGATGTGAGAAAAAGAAGAAATTAATATTTAACAAAGAACATAAAAAATTCTACAACATTTATCAGCTACCTCTCATGATGTCACTTAAAGAGTCATAATAAAGACATCCTTTTATTTAGAATTTTTAAATTAAATCACTATAAAATAAATTACACAACTATATAATTGTGGATGCACTTTCTGAAAACATACACTCTCTCTCCTGAGCCTGTGCCTTCACGAAAATTTTTTTTATTGTAATATATATGTAAAATATATGCAATATATTGTAAAATATAATGCAATATATTAAATAATACATTTCTATATATAAAAAAACTAGCGCTTATACGTATTAAAAATGTATATTGCAATATATGAATGGACCATGTATGGATATTGCATTGAAGACAAAAAACATTATATTTATACTTGTTTTATTGAAACATTATTGAAACTTTATGCATGTTTAAGAATTATACACACACTTTTACTTTGTCAGTGTGCTGATGAATGCCGTTAAAGTCCATTTTGTTATAAAATCTTTTTAATTTATCAGTAGATCAGAACACTAAATCATTTAATATATTAGCAGTTAATATATAGTTAGTGTATGTATGCGCACTGTGTGTGTGTGTGTCTGTGTGAGTTTGGCATATGGCTTACCGTGGCCATGCCAGTGATAATCTGACTTCCTCCAGATCCTCCAATAACGAGAACTTTCTCTCTATGCTTTGAGTGGATGATAACAGGAGACATGGAGGATGGGGGCTGTTCACCTACAGACACCCAGATACAGATTCTTTAAAATAATAATAACTAGCATAATACAAAATGCTGTAATCTGGTTACTACAAGAAATTATAATGAAATATAAAAAGTTGTAAATAAGAGTGCAACCAAGTGATGGTGTGTGGGTTAACTGTCAAACAACAGGGCTATATATAGTACCTTGCAAAAGCATTCATTCACACTTTACATGTTACAACCATGACTGTAAAAGAATTTTTATGGGGTTTTATGTGATAGACCAACACAAAAAGGCACATTATTGTGAAGTGGAAGGAAAGTGATAAATTTTACAAATAAATCTAAAAAATGAGGCATGCATTTGTATTCGACCCCCCCTCCTCCCCCCAAGTCAATACTTTAGAGGAACTTTCACTTTTAGTTCTTTACCAGCTTTGCACATCTACAGATATCTATCTGTAGATAGTGAAGTTCTTGCCCATTCTTCTTTGCAAAATAGCTCAACTTTAGTCAGAGTTAGTGTCTGTAAAGAGCAATTTTCAAGTCTTGCCTCAGATTCTAAATTGGATTTAGATCTGGACTTTGACTGGGCCATTCAAACACTTTAATATGCTTTGATCTACACCATTCCATTGTAGCTCTGGCTGTATGTTTAGGGTTGTTGTCCTGCTGGAAGGTGAACCTCTGCCCAAGTCTTCTGCAGACTCTAACAGGTTTTCTTCTAAGATTGCCCTGTATTTAGCTCTATCCATCGTCCCATCAAGTCTAACCAGCTTCCCCGGCACTGCTGAAAAAAAAGCTTCCCCACAACATGATGCTGCCACCACCATGCACAGTGTTAGTTTTCCGCCACACACAGCGTTTTGCATTTAGACCAGAGAAACGTCTTCCACATGTTTGCTGTGACCCCCACATGGTTTGTTGTTGGTAGGTTTGCAGTTGTGCCATACTCTTTCCATTTTCAGAAGATGGATTGAACAGTGCTCAATAAGATGTTCAAAGGATATTTTGGGATATTTTTTTTACAACCTAACCCTGCTTTAAACTTCTCCACAACTTTAGCCCTGACCTGTCTGGTGTGTTTCCTGGGCTTCATGATGCTGTTTGTTCACTTAACAAACCTCTGAGGGCTTCAGAGAACAGCTGTATTTATACTGAGATTAAATTACTAACAGGTGGACTCTATTTACTAATTAGGTGACTTCTGAAGGCGATTGGTTCCACTGGATTTTAGTTAGGGGTATTAGAGTAAAAGGGGCTGAATACAAAATCACACCACACTTTTCAGATTTCTGTTTGTAATAACTTCTGAAAACCATTTATCATTTTCAATCAACTTCACAATTATGTGCCAGTTTGTATTCATTTTTTCAATGGAAAGTTTGTCTATCACATAAAATCCCAATAAAATGTACATTAACCTTTGTGGTGTAACGTGACAAAATGTGGAAAAGTTCAAGGGGTATGAAAACTATTGCAAGGTACTGTAAAAGCAAAATGAGCCAAAAAGAGCAGATCGTTTGCAGAGTAAAATGAGTTAACAGGGTGTGTATGTGTGAGGCAGTGCTTATTATTACTCTATTACTGTTATAATAATTATAATAATTGTTGTTTGACTAGACAGCAGTGTACCTGCAGAGAAAGAACTGGCTCTTCTGCAGAAATCCGCCAGCTCGTTATTAAGTATGATTCCCGTTTTAGGAGAATAGACACCTGACCCAAAACTGAACATAGAAAAACACATATTTAAGCAAACATTCCAATATATTAGCATCTGATAATCGCATTGTGTAACTGGAGTACTCACAAGTAATTGATGGTGCTGGTGACAGAAACGGCCGAGCCATCGCTCGCTAGGACAGAAACGTGAGTTGTCCCAAACCGATCAGTGCCGGGGGTGATGTTGTAGTAAGACGGCGGTTGTGCATGGTTGCTGCTTCTGATCATCGATCTAATGCGTTCAACAAAGCCGGAATCCATCAGATGGTCTGCCTGAAACAGAAAGCAAACGTTAAGGGATAAACAAATGAAATGAGCAAAAAACATGAGCAGGAAGTTATTCCTTCAGTATGAAGACTGAAGCAAACAGTCAGGAAACCACACGGAGAATAAATACAAGACAAAAAGGGCAAAAATACGTAACCAAGATAATCAAAAAGATTCGAAAATAAGCTAATCACAAACAGTCAAAATGACAAGATGATAACTATTGTATGAGCAAATAGGACAAAGAGATTTCATGTCTAAGCTGTTTTTTATTTGTTCTTGCCCAGACGAAAAGTAGGTTTAAAAAAACAGATTATAAAAACCTATTCAATACATGTTCCAAAACCAACAGCCTTGCTACATGACAAACATCACCCAAGGCTGGATCTGGTTTATTGTATATTGCAAAATTAAGTGCAGAACTCATATACTGTACCAGCTTGTTTACCTTTGGAACCTTTCCACATTCCTGAACTTTTTGACTAGACCATGCCGATCCGTACTGAATGGAAAGTCTTTAAGGTTCTTGTTTGGGCAACTTTGTGACCAACTTCGTTATGTGTGGCCTAAAGAATTGTCTATGGTTTACTAATTTTTTTTTTTTAATGTACTATGAAATGTGCCAAATTCATGCTGAACTGTCCAGAACTATGTACTGACTGTCACACCTACAACATGTCAGGATTTGCTATGAACTGCCAAGAACTGCTACAAATTCTCACCTGTTATCAGCAACCTAGATTCCTGTGATTTGTACATGTATACCTGTGACTACAGAAGCCACTGTACAAACCTTAACACAAATTTATGCAGTGTAGTATCTATTACAGGATACTATCTAGGAATTAGTGCAAAAGATTGCATTTACTTTGTCCCATGTATAAAAAGAGCTGTATGAAGGCTCCAGTAGTGACAGCTTAAAGCTATCCACATGAATACTGTATGTATTTTAGTTGGGGTGCCCCTACTAAATATACTTAATGTATTGTCTGTGCCTGTTAGTTTTAGGTGCAGGGGGGAGGGATTGTTGTACCAAGTGGCACAAGCCACGCCCCCCTCCACTTACACATATGCATTTTCGGCATATGTGTTCGGCATATGAGCGACCAAATCGAGCTAATGGCAGCTAAGTTGCTTGCACGTCCGGGAGCCGTTCAAAACTTGTTTGCGTCAATGGAAAGCCATGCAAAGCGAGTTTACATATTTTTTGTATTATTTTTTGCTTTTTTGCATTTTGTGCAAGAGTTAGTGGAGACATAGCACCGTGGGTCCCAAGAATATTATCAAGTACAACACCAAGAAGAAAGGAAGACACTTTAAATTTTTTAAAGCAGCCAGTGCTAAGAGGGATTATAAAGTAAGGTTAAGTGAGTTGTAATGCCCGTTTATTTTATATTTGACTTCTTTTGCATGTCTTTTCTAAATGTCTAAATGTATGGAAATTGGAAGTATTGATAATATTATTGGTTGGCTGGAACAGATTATCTGCATTAACATTATTCCCTATGTGAAAATGCGTTTCGCAATATGAAATTTCGCATTCAGAATAAATAGTTTTGCAGAGGTACCACTGTATATAACTGATAATCAGTGTTATTCAATTCACTTGGTGGTGGCGCTGGTGTTCCAGCTGATTGGTGTATATTAGTTATATAGTAACAGCTGATACACAGAGATATGTTTAGCAAATGCTCAAGTGGAATATTTCTTACTTAGCCTGGTTAAACAAAAACTCTGGTGCTTTAACCTGCCCATTGAGACGGCTAATGAGTTTATAAATTGTTTACTCCGAGTGGGGCAAGCAGGAAAATGAAAACAATACAAAGACAAAGCAAACAGAAATTTATGATAAAGCAGTGCTGACTGGGTATTGGGTGTGACAGGGAGCAGACTGGGACAGAGTATCTACATGTTGGTGTGTTGGTGAATGTATCAGGATGTACGGTGTCAGCACTTCCATAAATCATTTCAATGACCTGGAGTCCATGCACACACTCAAACAATCTACTATCTAAAAGAAAATGTGCTTACTTTTAGTTGGCTGTGCTGCGGGTCTCTGATATTCTTCCTCTGTCCGTTTGCAAACTTTAGCGTTTCTATGTAGTTATGAAGTGTCTGTTTCCTCGCCTCACCTTTCACGGACGATGGGGAAAGTCCAAAACCTGCAACACACACACACACACACACACACACACACAATCCTTGTCATTTTTGCTCTTATGCTATTTAAATGATATTTTTTTCAAAAAATATTTTTCATCTTTGGTCATTTAAATTAAACTAACCCTCCATGACTTTGAGGATGAAGCTGAGTATAGCGCCCCCGAATGGCGGGGGAGGGGAATGCATTGTAAAATTACCCAACTGAACCGATAACGCATCTTCGACAATCACCTGAAAACACACAATCGCACACTTAATAAACACATTTTAAAGAACATTAGATGGCCCCAGTATAAAACACACTGGCATTCTCACCTTAAAAGACTTTAGATCCTCTAGTGACAATGATCCACCTGAGAAACACACACAAATAGAGTCAGTTACGTGGTTTCCATATCATTTCCTTGTATTCCATTTGGTGTCAAATGTCCCATTTAAATCTGATACTAAACCTGATGCTTTTACATCTTGGACTAAGTCTTGAGCGATTTTTCCTGTATAAAAAGCTTCGGCCCCATGTTCCGCAATTATTTCCAGAGTCTCGGCGAGTTTGGGGTATCGTAGTATATCACCTTTGCCAAGAACGGTCTTATCCTTATGGCAAAATAGTTCACTAGAAAAACAAGAAACAAACAAAGAAAACAAAGGAAAAAATTAAGTACATATCAACTGCCTGATTCAAGGCTAAGAAGCCAAATAAACAGTATATGTTTCCCAATACAGGTAGTTCCTGACTTACGGAGGAGTTCCATTCCTGTAGCATGTTCGTAAGTCGGATTTGTTCTTAAGTCTGACAAAGTGAGTCTTATACAACTTTGACACGAATATACAATGTACAACATACAGTACCAATCCACTAGACTAAATCTCTATCCATTTCCCCACACTGCCATCATGTGGCCAAAAACCATAACCGTGCCTAGGGAAATGAATCTCATAAATCTGGAAAGGAAATCAGGACACAATTTCGTCTCAGAGCTGTATTCCACTGTATTGGACTGTGAACTCTTTTTTTTGAGGATTTTCAAAAATTCAGATTAATCACCACCAGGACAGCTTTACAGGACAGCCATTTTCTATCATTGTGCTGCCAGACAGATTTATTAAAACTGGTGAGGCCAATTCATTTCTCCTGCACCCCCACTCTCACACACATACAATATACCGGACTTAAATATTGGTATCTGGTGCACTGCAGTGTCTATTTTTTGTAAATACATGTGTGCTACTTCTGCGATTCATCTACGAATGTTTGTAGAACCAGGTTTCGTTAATTTTTGCAGAAATGCGTAACACTAATGTTCGTAAGTCGGGGACTACCTGTATGAGGCTGATGAGATTTTCTCACACAACAGATGGACGATGAATGTAAACAAAGCTGCTTTATTCATGCATTTCCACTTAACATGATCCAAAGCCATAATTCTTCAGTCAGCCATGTAGAATTCAACCTATCAAACCAGACGCAGGTACGAGAAACCAGGGCAGTTCGGAAAACTAGCAAGAAATGTGGAAGAAGACACTGCGGTTGGTCAACTGGATTTGGAAATGAGTGAAGATAAGCAGAAAAGTGAAGCAACACGTAGAAATTAAGGAGAAAGAATAAACTAGAAGAACTACTGTAGAATAATTACAGTAGTTTGAGTGTGTGAGTACGTGCATATGATTGTGTGTGTGTGTACACATATACTGTGTATAATCTGATCACAAAGCCTGAATCCCTCTGATGTCTGAAACATCTTGTTTATATTTCATCTGTGTTTATGAATTTATCTGTACGTGTGTATGTACAGTATGTGTGTCTCTGTACCATAGTAATGTTTTATTCATCAGTGTACTGATATTTGGGTTGCTGAGAATTTTAACAAGGTAGTCAGGAACAGGAAAGCCGTCTCTGGCCAGTGTGATGACGGGCTGGAACAGTCGTCTCCATGGCAGTTTACCAAACTTTTTATGAGCAAGTTCATAACCACGCAGCTCTCCTGGAACACCAATCCAGTCTGGACCTACGCACACAGAATGTAAGATATATTAACACAGGTCCTGTACAATGTATTCTGATTGGCTAACATGAGAGAGGATCTAAACCGTCCATCTATTTTCCAGTTCTTTCCATGTTCCTGGGATAGGCTCCAGACCCCTAGCAATCCTACACAGGATAAGTGGTATACTTCATGGATGGATGGATAGATGGATGCATGGATGAAACATAAAAGTACTTTGTATGGATCTGTGGGTTTGGCCCACTGCCAGAAATGTCATATCTCACAATCAGATCTTGTGTGTTTAGTTTAGCTAGTGTTTCTGTCTTTCAGGGGATGAAACATACTGTGTTATGGGTATCAGGTTTCCGTATGGAAATATATCAGCCCATGAGATATCTTGACACTTTACAGCAAGCATAACAATGTTTTAAAAGCTCAATTGGATTGAGAACTGGGGAATTTGGAGGCTAAATCAACAACCTAAAACTCTTTGCCTGCTAAGATTCATACGCAACAAGGTGTGATGCACAGAACGCTCTGATACCTTTCCATCACAGACAGCTTTAACTTTTTACAGCAATCTGTGCTACGTTGACTTTTCTGTGGGGTCGAAAATGACAGCATGGCTTTTGGTCCCCATAGACATACTGTAGATGATACCAGTTTACTGGTATATAATAATTGATAATTTGATGTTAATATCATATGCTGTTGATGTTATGGCTGATCAGTGTACAATATAACTGATATTGTTTAATACGAACCTATTACACTCTGAAACACCCCTTTGTCTCAATAACAGTATAAAAACCTTCCAGCCAATTTAACAAATCAATCTCTGTTTATCTACCAGTACAGAACAATGTCAACAATATAACTGTTTTTCATTTAAATCAACTATTAATCAGTTTAATAATCATTCTCATCACTTACTGAATATTCAGTATATTATCAAACCTCTAATTAAACTGATAGTAATTGAATAGTAAATTCAGATTAACCTACCAACTAAAAATGCCCAAGAAGTGGGACATCTGCTCAGCAGGTTTGGTGAGAAGTTTTTAGGGACCTTTTCTCTTGAGTTGATCACAGTCACGTCACCTAAAAAAAAGATAATGATAATGATGGTGGTGATGATGATGATGATGATTATTTATGATTATGATTATTATTATGCCCAGTGTCCCTCTGGCATATACATTCCCTTCCAAGACTGTTGGCCAATTATTTTGTTTTTGCTATACAGTACTTAAATACCGAGAAAGCCTTAAATTAAATTAAATAACACTTAATATTTGGTTGCATATCACTGGATTTATACCAAACTGTTGCATTCTTCTTTTTTGATAGTATTTCAGGCTTTTCCTTCAGCCTTTTTTACTTCTTGATTATTCTGGGGGTTTCTCTCGCAGTCTCTTATTCAGAAAGTGAAATGCATGACTGACTCGGCCAGTCTAAAACCTTCACTTTTCCGCACGATTAAGTCTTTTGTTGCGATACCAGCATGTTTTGGGTCATCGTCGTGCTGTTTGATGAAGTTCCTCCCAAAATGATTGAATGTATTTCTTTGTACATTGACAGGAAGAATGTTTCTGCTGACATTTTCTTGCAACCAT
Source organism: Heterobranchus longifilis (assembly GCA_028570985.1). NCBI lineage: Eukaryota > Metazoa > Chordata > Actinopteri > Siluriformes > Clariidae > Heterobranchus > Heterobranchus longifilis. The sequence goes on along the minus strand of JAOVVB010273621.1, from coordinate 5,041 downwards.
CATAAGTTTCATCATCAAAAAAGAAAAGCAGCCATGCGAGCCCAAGCCATTGCACTACCTCCAGTGTGCTTGATAGATGCACTCTTTTGGTATGCCTTAAAGCAGATACCATCTTTCCCTATCTCTATCTTCATACTTCAGTATTTCCATTACTTTAAATAGAGGTTAATCTTGGTTCCAAACTTCTGTCGCTTATGTCAGAAGTTTTGTCTTAATTAGTGATTTTTTACAGCTGATAAGTGGTTTGCATCACCTCTATATTTCTACTGTGATAACTTCACCCCTGACCTTTGAAGGTGCTTGGTAATCTGTCTCATAGAAACTCTCACAAAAGTTTCTGTCATCCACTGCTGTTATTTTCCTAGGCTAACCTTTTTGACATTAAGTTTTTAGGACATTCCAAATAGTTGTATTAGCTAGGCCCAATGCTTGTGCAACAGCCTTGAATGACTTTTCCTTCTCTTTCAGCTTTAAAATAGCTTGCTTTCATCCTCTAAACAGCTCTCTGGTCTTGATGTTGATTTATCCTTTTTGTAACAAATGATGTCTTTACAGCTGAAACCCAAGAGGACAAAAAAAGAGTAGACATTCAGCGCTAGTAATTTGTCAAATAAATCAATCTAGCAGGACACACCAGGGTAAAAAGCATATCCGGTCTAATACTTTTGATCACTTGGGGGAAATAAGTAGATAAAGTTGTTTATAATAGGTAGGCATAAATATCAGGAATTAAAAACTTCTGAAATTCTGATCTACAGTATCATCTCATCTTTCAATCTCAAAGCCAAATGTCTTCAGTGCATGGAAAAAATGCCTTTGACATTCATTCATTCATAGGAGACTGAAAACTGCTTCTGAGACTGTAGTAAAATCGGTGAATGTTGTTTTTTAAATATATATTTATATTTGTATAGGTTCCTATATTAAATATGTTTTAACACTCGTGTTTTTTTTTCTTGACCATCTAGTCTAGTTTCAGCTGGTTTTGGGCCAGCACATATTTTCACAAACTTGCAATATAACAGCTTTTAAGATTTTTGCTGTAAATGCTAAAATGTGTAGCTAAAAGATTTCCAAGTTTAAGGCCATAAAGATACAATAACAATTCCTTGACCAGGTCACAGTTCCTGATACAGGAAACACACTGGTGTTGGTTAAGTATCACAGTTTCCCTTCTACTTTCCCTCCCTTGATTTCCCTTGGCCATCTCAGAGCTGATTAGGACAGAAACCAAGTAGGTGACGTGAATGAGTTTGAACTGAAAACAATAATTACACATACCATCTTTGCTCATGATGGTAAAGATGGAACCTCCTCCAATGCCCATGCTCTGAGGATTAACTAGTGATGTGCATAGCAGTGCAGAAATAGCAGCGTCTACTGCCGAGCCACCTTCTAACAGAATGTCCCTAAAAAAACACACATTTTTACAATGATTACTCAGTGTTACAGTATACAGGACAGTGTTCATAGCAGTATCTGTTAACAACTTCCCATAGACAAAGAGGGCAACATTAATGTCGGAAAACATTGCACATTGCAACATTATGTACTGCCTGATGAAAAATGCTGGAATAATATATATATTTTTTTTTTTTCGTTTTAAAATTTAAGAGTTTAAAGTTTAGTTACTCAGCAGATTATCATGGTTTCTTTTATATGGACAAACTTAAGGTACAGTATAATCTCAGCAGGAACAAGATCAAACTGTCAGCAATATCCACATTCACCTTAGATGTGTTAGCAATTTAGTAAGAAAACACTTATTACACTCATTTAACTGATAATCAGCCTTCCACGCAATACCAAATTGTGATCATGAAAAGAATGGACCTTCCTGCTTCAATTTGAACATAATAGTTCATATATATATATATATATATATATATATATATATATATATTTTTCTCACCCGTTACACAAGATCTTCCATAGTGATTAGCATGAGAAAAACTTAAAAAAACGTTTAGCTCTTTCTAACTTTTAGATCTTTTGGCATGCTTCGCTTTGTCAGGAGTTTCTTGATTCAACAGGTCTGGCAGTAATCAGGTCTGGGTGTGGTAAGTGAAATTGACCTCAGCATTCCAAAAATCACAGTTCATTCATGATTTAGCAAAGGGGCAATTACTTTTCACACAGGGGCGGGTAGGTTTGGACATTGAAAAACTGCATTTGTAGTTCCATTTACAGTAGGCATTTGGCAGATGCTGTTATCCAGAGAGACTTACAAAAAGTGCTTTAACATTTCTGACATTAGATAAATACTTATACTGGGTTACAAACTAAATCCCATCAGTCAAACACAGTTGGGAAGGATATATATAGGGATTAGTCCAAGTACTTAAGAAACAAATACATCGAGTTGTCGTTTAAAGACTCAGCTGTACGGACATCTAAAGGAAGTTCATTCCACCACTCAGGTGCCAGAACAGAGTCTGGATGAATGTCTTCCTTGATCCCTGACAGATGGTGGGATGAGGCGAGCAGTTCTGGAGGATCGTAGGGAACGTGCTGCGGTGCGTGGTGTGATTAGAGCTGTGAGGTAAGCAGCGTTGTAGGCAAGCATCAGGGTTTTTAATTTGATGCGAGCAGCTACAGAAGGCCAGTGCAGGGAGTGTGCAGGGAAATGGGTGGTGAGGGAGAACCTGGGAAGGTTGAAAACGAGATGTGCAGCTGCATTCTGGATCAACTGCAGACGACGAATGGTGGACCGAGGCAGACCTGCCAGGAGTGAGTTGCAGTAGTCCAATCTTGAAATAACAAGGGACTGAACAAGCACCTGAGTAGCCTGTGAAGAAAGAAATGGGCAAATTCTTCTGATGTTCTAAAGAAGAAATGGACAAGAGCGAGTAAGGTTGCAATGTGTGGGAAAAATGACAGATGATTGTCCACAGTTACCCCAAGATTGCGGGCAGTGGCTGAAGGAGTGATCTGATAGTTGTCCAGGAAGATCACAATGTCTTGACCGGGGATGAGCAGCAGTTTGGTTTTACTTAGATTGAGCCTCAGCTGATGAGCTGCCATCCAGGATGAAATGTCTGCCAGACATGCTGAGATCCAGGTAGAAACCTGGATTTACTCAGGTTATTTTTGTGTAATATTCCAATTTATTAGATAATCTTAATAATCTTTTTGCAATAAAAAAAAAAGTAAAAAAAAAAAAAAGAAAAATACTTTTTCACGGCACTGTAAATAAATAAGGAACCTAAATCTCATTCAAAAAGCAAAGCCATCAAAAGCCATCGTTCTAGGCTACACATATTACAACATAAAAACACTTTTACGATAAAGGCTTAACATGGCTTAACATGCTGAAACAGTAACCTCGAGACAAAATTCTCTTCCACTTCATTTATCAAACATAATCTTCTATGACAAATTGCTGTGCCTGGCTGATTCTTTGGGAACATTAAGTCCCTCTAATCTTTTTTTTTAAAGAAGTTGCTTGAATATAAAACCTATTCCTGAAATTATACACCTGAAATGACGGTGTATCTCGCGCTGCATGTTCAGACAACATTAAAAAACCCCAGCGGACATCCAGCAAAATTTCCAGAGACTTAAGATGGTTTAGACTAGAATTGACACACGCACATCAACACAAAGCCATGAGGCACGGTGGCTTAGTGGTTACAGTAGCTGTTGCCTTGCACCTCCAGGGTCTGGGTTCAATTCCCATCTCGAGGTCTGTGTGCATGGAGTTTGCATGTTCTCCCCATGCTTTGGTGGATTTTCTCTGGGTTCTCTGGTTTCCTCCCACATTCCAAAACATGCAGATTAGGCTAACTGCCGTTCCCACATTGCCTGTAGTGTGTGAGTGTGTGTTTGAATGTCCTATCCTGGTTGTAAAAACAGGAACAAATACAATGGTCACCACTGACCTCCAAAGAGGTTCCTAGATGCATGGATGGATGGATGGAATTCACCTACCAGCAGGTTTTGTGTGGTGGGAGAAAACCAACAAGGACGCATATGTCAGCAATGGTACCCGCTTCACCACCATGTCCCCCATTAGCAAAGAAACTACTTTCCTTATAACATTTCAAAACATACAGTTTTTGGGGATCTACAGTAACAGTAAGTATCTATATCAGGATAAACACGTTCCTACACAGAAAGACATACAATATGATATACCATCTTTTAAACAAACCGTAACATCTTAACATATAGGTTTACATTACTCGGCTTAAATGAAGATTCACACACTCATTTCAAACAATCGCTTGACCTTTTTGTAGAACCTTTGGTGATGGCACAGTTGTCACTAAACCTTTAAATGTCGAAATCTGGAATTTTCCTTATTTAACTTTGTCCTTGACTTTAACTACCGAAGCGCCTGCCTAAGTAACATCTAAGGAACATCCTGGTGCAGCCATGTAACAATCGCGGTGCATTCCGATCAGTTCCCTGTGAAGCAGACTGCACAGGGTATTCAGGTTTCAGCAGGGAGCAAAACTGCTCAGTTCAAAGGGAACAAGTGAACAATGGGTCTTGACTTCACCGGAAATGGACATAAAAAAAAATTACGTCAGTCGTTGCACCTTCCTGGAGCACAAAAAATGGAGCTCAATAAGTGAATTATATATTTATTATCCTTATTATAGACAACAACATAATATTAATATGACACAATCATTTAATTTTTTATTCCATTTAATCAATAAATCCTCACTATTATATAGGGAATTTTTTCCCAATAATAATAATTTCTCTGTATGTCTTGTAAATTAATCAAATAATTTATTCATGAGTTATTCACATTTCAGTAGTATACATTTTACAATGGTATTGTTTTTTGTTTTAATAAATATTCAATATTTAATTTCCATAGTGTGAAATATCCACAGCACCAGCAACAGGTATCCGAGATGCTTATGTTACCATGGTAACACATGAAGGAAGTGACGTCTGCGCTGGTGAGGTTAGAATGGTGGAATTTGGTCACACGAAGCAGGGAGTAGGGAGCACCCTTTGAGTTACATAGGCAAAGAAATAGCACAATGTTGCTTTGAACACTAAACCCCCCCCCCCCCCCCCC
>JAOVVB010273613.1:0-17918 GCA_028570985.1 Heterobranchus longifilis | reverse complement strand
TCAAAACGCTGCACAAGATTTGGAATAAAAGGCACAAACCCAATCCTTTTGCCCTCATTCTTGCTAGGAAGACTTGCAGATTTCCATATGCACACACCACAGCCTTCAGAAGCCCTGTGCTTCTCATACGGTTGCAAGGCAACCACCTCTTCAGTTTTCACATGATGGATTGCTCTCTGATTTCTCGGGAATAAAGACACTTCATAGATCTTGGGGAGGACAAAGACTTTGTAAGATTCCCTGTTTGTGTCGTCTATCGCACCTGAATAGAGTATCAGGCGAGGGGCACTGCAGGAGGTGACTGTTATTGTGTCATAGCATCAATCCAGCTCAGCTTTCATTTCGTTCCTGATCTGCCAGCACTGATTAAACATATATTTGATGAGGGATTCTTCTCCAGTATCATGTATTCTCAGCTGGATATTCCAACAGACTAACAAAAGGATTTCAGTATCACACTTGCAGTATAATGATTTCACATCTTTCAACACCTCAGTGTTATATCATATGTTTACTAAGGTGTCACTGACTCTTATGTGTAAAAAAAAGAAAATCACTGAAACACCTTCATAAGACAGGTCTTGTATATGTCTTTTTTTAATAATATTTGCAAAACATATGTTACAGATGTATTCCACTCAACCTATGTTTCCTCTCCATTCATCTAAATACAGACTCAACAGGTAGCCTCCATAGCCAGTAATTTTACCTTCTTGGGCTATTTGAAGAGAATTTGTTTTTTTTTCTTCTATTTTTAATGATGTGATAATTTGTTTTCTCAAGTGGTAATACCTGCAAAAAAGTTGGCTAACAATTGTGTGTCTCTTTGGACGACGCAGTACGGTGTATTATGTGGGGTCAGCTCTGAATAAACAGTGGCTGTGTTCATCACAATGATGGATGTCAGACAGTGCAACAGTGTGGCTCATTGATACAACAGAGGTCTATTGCACAGAGGAATACGTTATATTAGGCTTTGGCTCCACAAGCAATACTTATTAGCAAGTTCAATTTAGTGATGGGACAATAATGGATTTTATTGTGGATTGGGATAAAAAAAAAAATGCTCACAATAAGTTGATTGTGTTGAATTTCCATTATTGGGATAATCGTGAATATCCAACAAATTGACTGCAGTTTACTACAGAGTCCTATCTGTGGTGCAATAAAAAATATTTGTTTCTTAAAAAAAGTCGTAATGTTTTGAGAAAGTGGTAATGTTTAGAGAAAAAAGTTGGGATGTTTCTTTAAACATTATGCACAAGCTTTCAAGAAAGAAGTCGTAAATGTTTCAAGAAAAAAGCCATAATGTTTCGAGAAAAGTCAGAATGTTTTGAGAAAAAAAAATTGGAATGTTTTGATCTATACAAGAAATACAGAATATGGCCAGCCTTGTCCTTCTAAAAACAGACAAGAAAGGTCTGATGTAGAATCAGTTTATTTGTCACGTTCTTAAAGCAGCCCACCCCTGCCACAGAGGCATGCAGGACTGGATGAGGCAAACCCTGTGAAGCATCCCTCGTTATAATCCGAGCTATTTAAGGCTAACACTCCCACTTGTGAAAACCCAAAGCCGAGCCTGTGATTTAGAATTCCATGCATGCGTTATGTAATGCTTTTGTCTTTCATGCTTGAACTCCTCTCCAGGCACAGGCATAGTTTATTAATGAAAGGAATTGCATGATTGGGGGGTTGGTTGTCTTATGTGTATGTGTGTGTGTGTATTTGCATCAGTGAACAATGGTTTGTCGTATCTGTGTGTGCATGCCTGTGTGGGCAGCGAGTGTACTGTGTGTGTGTGTGTATCTGCTCACGTGTGTGTGTGAGTGTGAGTGGGAGGAGATTGTGGGGATTCCTGTGCACTTGACATGAGGAGCATGACAACATGGCCACCCACGACTATGAAAGGTCAGGGTTTGTCTTCCCTGAAGACCGTATAATGGCCTGTCACCGTTTGCATGGATTAGCCACTTATGCCAGCTGACATATGTGACATGTTATGTGCACTGACTGAAAGGCCCACAAATTGTAGCCAAGTGGAGATTAACCAAGAGTTGTTATTCGCTAATTGTAGATGACAAAGTAGAATTGTGCTGTTATACACTAAGTGTTGTTGTCCTGTTTCTTCGTGTGAATTATTCAGACATCCTGTCTTGCTGAAGTTCAAAATTCAGTGAGTAAAATCTAAAAGTAAAATATTACATCACTTGTCTTTCCGGGCTAACAGTCATTTATTTTTCATACTTTTTAAATAATTAGGGCTGCCCCCGACTAAAGATTTTCCTGGTCGACCAATAGTCGTTAGTTCAAGCCATTAGTCGACTAGTCGTTTATAATATTATTACATTTGGAAAAAAAAACAAACAATATATACATTTATATATATATATTTTTGGGGGCATCAGAAAATGGTTTGATTTCCATGGCTGAGAAAGAATGGTGTGTAACATTGTTACACACTATGCTGCATTACAGAGAAATACAAAACCGTAATGATACACATTTAATTTACAAGCACTCGCACAAAGCGAGCTACCTGTAATGATTCTGAATGTGTCAGAAAAAACAACAAGAGCAGCCATGCTAAGTGGCTAATGTACTTATATATTTTAGATGATACGTGTTTGTGGTCGACGAATGATAGGCAAATGTTTGCCTGCAGAGTTTGCATGCCACCTTCTTGGGGTCATCCTGTGTGGGGATCCCACACTTTGGATTTGGAAAGCCCTGTAGCGTTTCAGAGACAGTGCAGCAAGGTTTTGACGTAATTTTGACAAGACGCAGCTCCTGAATGGAAAATTTAAAATTTGGTCGACCAATGACAACTTGATCGATTATTAGGGGGCGGCCCTAGTATCTTTTTAGCTTGTTCCCAAGGAGGATTTTCACTGAAATGAAGTGGAGACAGTGACGACTGGGTATTGTTTACCTCAGTTAGTGTCATCCATTTAAAGCTACTCTGGAGTTTTTGTCCTCTAGTAGCGCTATGGAGCAGTTATTTTTGTTATAAGTTGGTCCCTGTTTTAAGTGCAAAAAAATACCAAAAAGAAGATGGAAATAGTGGCACTCCAAAAAATAAAGACTTGCAAGACTTGACTCAGATACGCATTCTTTTAAAATAGCATAGTATAAAGTGAACTTTTTACTATGCTATTTTAAAAGAATGCGTATCTGAGTCAAGTCTTACAAGTCTTTATTTTTTTGGAGTGCTGCTATTTCCAACTTCTTTTTGGTGGGTTTTTGCACTTGATACTGACTGTAGCTGCAGCACCGACAGCCAATGAGGCAATTAGACATCCTGGGTCCCTGTTTTGTTTGTCTCATGCATGCTCACGAGGGTGACGCGATACACCTTTGTGCCAATGGTTTCACACTATTCCACTGATCTACAGGTGGCAGTAACACGCCAAGAAATTTAGCAATACGCCAACAAAGGGAGAGAAGAAGAAGACTGCTACCTGTTTTATAAGGAAGGAAATGTATTCAACACATTTTTAGACCTCAAGGATACAAAAGTTTTGGTGAGTAACAGTAAATATAAACATAACTTTTGTTTTCATATAAAAAACTCCATAGGCAACTTTTAAGTTTGGTTGAACATCACACCCCTCTAAATGCAGCTTACAGTTTTAGTTTTGCCTTAAACCGGGAGAAATTCCGTTAGGAAGTAGTGCTTACATTTGTGTTACTGCGTGCTCATCGCCTTCTTAAATAAGTAATGAGGGGTGTGGTGGCATATTTACTTGGATGCATGTTTTACAGACTGCAAATGCGATATTAAACATTTTGGGCAGCAGTGGGTGCACTAGAGTCTGACACATCGTTCCGTGTGGATTTTTTTTCAGGAAGTAGATTGCTTGAAATAGGTATGTGATTGGAGAGAACATGGCTAACAGATTAGAACTGGCTCTCACACGACAACTACACACCCAAACACGAAGAGCGTTACTTGGTGAGGCCGTTTTTTGACAGCAATATTTGATTTTTGATTAATCGGAATGAATCAGATGTTTGGCTTTGTCTCTGACTGTTAAATCAGTGTCCCCATCTTTATTAATTTGTACACCCTTGAAAATGATCAAGAAAAAATGACTTTGAAAGTTCATAAAATTCAAATGAATTCAATGAATAGCGCAAAGCCTGTTGTTTCTATCACAGATTACATCAGATCAAGTCAGAAAAAAAGTGCTACCCTCTCTTGCTCATCTTGTCACTCGTGTGGGTTTTGTGTGCACTTACTGACTTGAATCGAAGCAATGGCAAATTATGTGATTAAAAAAGACAAAAAAGAAAAAAGAATTCAGGACAGAACTCGAAAGGTCACCCATGAGGAAGTGGATTACGTAAGCTTTGATCAATGGATCGTTGAAGCTTTCACTCAGTCGAGCAGGTCCAAGTGCTCGTCTGTTTCTAACTTCTGGGTCAAATGAATACATGCCCCGCGTGCTTGTCAGCAGCTTATGTTGAAGCTGTCATTCGCTATCTCCGCCCGTCTCTCAGCCCAGAAGTGGGTGCCTGTCTTGGCCAGGGTTGGGTTTTAATTAAAATTGATTTTGTCTCCAGCGAAGGAAGCTGCTGTAATAGATAGGCAATGTCGCGTAGCTGGCTGCAAATCTCCTATTGCGTCCTAATGGTTTTTGAAGGCTCATAAGTCTCGAATTGTACAAAACAAAGCCTCTCTTTTTAACCTGCTCTTACGACAGACGTCGAGGCAGAAAAATCCCCACAGATGCATGTTAGAGCACCAAATACATCCTTCATGAAGCTACTATTGCATTTTATGTTCATTCCCACTCATTTCTATCATTTGTTTGCCTCACTTGCTGTGTAAACATCTAATGAAGCCATTATTTCATCTTTAACTGTTCCTTCAGTTCACTGCTCTCGTTTTATTACCTTTCTCTCCAAATCCCTCACTCTCTCTTTATAGTGTGACTATTCACCGTCTGTGTAGGTGTGTATCAGTGGAAAATTGCTTCGTTTTTTTCTCTTTTCAAGTGGGAAAGTAGTGACGAGGCGTTGAAGTGCGTGGAGGCTTGTCCTTCGGCATTAGGCTTAGATTGGCCAAGTGCAATTGTCCGGCGTGTTTGTGCACACCTCTAATTGAATTGAACCAGACCAATTGAACCCCCAAAACACTTTCTATTGAGTCAGATGTAGAGGTGAGTGTATCTATCACTTTTCCTGCTGCGCCGAAAAGAAAGCCCCTTGCTCAGTACCATGGGTGCTGCCATGGGAGCCGTGTCGCCATTGATGGGTTTCCACCCTGACACCTCAGCGCGCTCAACACAAAACCGCTCTTTCTTCACGGCTAAAGGTCTTGTCAGCCCTAATCTCCTGCACAGCCCTCCACTATGGATTGGACAGTTGAATCCCAATAGTGGTCAAACATTTTGTTTTCTCGTTCCTGTGAGAGACTTTGGCAGAGGAAAGGAAAAAAAAAAATCCCTGTAACGAGAGGTTCACATTTTCTTCCTCTCGGCTTTTCTCACCCATTATTCAGGGAAGGAAACCAGAGTCAACGTCACGGTGTGCTATTAATGGATATGCCTAGGATGCCGTGTAGTCAAGGAAACCATTTAAAATAGATGTTTATTTATTTTTTTTTACAGAGGAAGGTTTCTGTGTGCTCCAAGTGGGACTGAGTTGAGTGATGCATGTAAATGATAAATCTGATAAACGGTGTTATCTTGATATTTAAAACGCTCAAAGAAAAAACAACTTCACAAGAGAGCTCCTGAAGATTTCATTAACGCCCGATGGCTTAGCAGGGTTCAGTGGAGTTCCTCTGACTTTTGCTGGTCTGATTTGTCTTCTCCTTGGCAGCGAAGGAGATGTGGGAGAATTACAGAGTGACTCATCTCACTACTGTGGTATCTGGCTCAGTCATCGAGCAGCAGTACACAAACTAGCCTACTCTCATCCTGTGTGTAGGATCCCGGCTCCAACGTCACACTCTGAGAGCTACACCTTCACAACAAATCAGAGATCTATAGTTCTGTCTGTGTAAAGCCAGTGGAGTAATGTCACGCTATTGCTGTGGAAAATTAAAATGGACACGTGTTTTTTTAATTTATCGGGAGGTTGTAACTTTCTATCACATAATGTTTATTTATTTTTATTTATATTAGAAAGTCATGGGTCCCATAGGTCCTTGAAATCCTTGAAGGTTTCTGAATTAATTTGAGAAAAAAAATCAAGGCCACTAACGTTGTTTTTTTTAAATATACATGGGTCATTGAAAGTGCTTGAATTTATTAGGGCTGTCCTCGATTTAAAGAAATTCTGACACCAGGTTTTCATCAGGCATGGAACTGCTGCAAAGCATTGCGATCAGAAAATTATCTAGCTTGCAGTAGTCTAGCGCATTTCTGGTGCATTTCTTCCGGTCAACAAGCGATTTTGCCCCTCTGCTGTTTACTAACCACACGTGGAACTGATTTGTGTATGTGTGCGGGTGCATAGGCTGTGTGTTTGTGTGTGTCTGACTGCTTCGAGAGCAACACAGACACAGGCTTGTCTGTGTCCCTCTCTGTTTAGACACAACGGATAAATATGTGGATAATAACATAAATTTCAAATCACAAACAGTAGTGACATGTTATAACTATAGTGGATGAAATATCATCATGTGGGGGGTAAAAATCGGACTAATGTAAATTCACAAAAAATCACAAGGCTTGGCACACGGGATGCATATTTGATCATTTATCATAATCAGATCATTTATATCACGTATAATATGTGTTTTACATGGTTTATAATAGATTCAGTGTTTTCATGCCAGATTAAAAAATAGACCAGATGCTGAAATGATCGCTCCAGATCGCGAGCCATTGCCGTTGTCTCTGACTGTTAAATCAGTGTCCCGAACTTTATTACTTTACTTGTTTCTATCTTTACTTGTTTCTATCACAGATTGATTATCAGTATGTTTTCATGCCAGATTCGCTCACGGCACGCAGATAATTAGTTGACTAATTGACTAAGAGGGGGCAGCCCTAGAATTTATATGTTTTGTGCAGGAATAGAAATTTTTAAGTTCTTTTTTTTTAATTTTTTAATTTACGTTCCGCTGTGTATCTCCTCACAACAGCCTATAGTCTCCTAAAAATTGTGTTCTCAATTACGTTTGGAGAAACGTATTTTCTTATTATTTACGTATTATGTTTGTTTGTGACGTATTACAAAAATGTTTCCAATCCAGGTCCCTGGAAGCCCGCGTAGGGACGAGGTCGGGTGGATAGATCGGCCACAAAAACAGGGACTTTCACCCAGGAGGTTCGTGTCCCACGTGAAACCAAAACTCAATGTTGTTATTTAACAAACGTAGTAATTATATGTTTATGTAACAAACTTATTTTTAAAACTAGTTAACGAGGTGTTTAAAACTGCGACCATAAGAGACAGGGTTGCCTGCAGTTGCGTCATTGTTTCATGTGCCTGCCTGCTAGTTGCCTGCTTGGTCCTTGAATTTGAGGTAATTGGGTCTGGAAAGTCTTTGAAAAGTCCTTGAATTTCATGTCTAAGAAGGTGTGGGAACCCTGAAAAATGCTGTTGATCCAGTTAAGATAAAACCAGAAAAAGTGTGTTTTTGTCAGTCCTTCGGTTCATTATCTATTCCTTACTGCCGACAGTCGATAATTTTGTGCTCCTGGCTGCTGCTCAAGAATATTGCATGTTGCAATTAATACTATGCTATTTAAACAGTCGTGTTTTTTTTTAATGCCACATCTGTACAGTCCAGTACGTTTCATGCCTCAGACCTTCCACCAGCTCTTCCTTAGGCTGTGTTTATCACCCCTGAACAAACACAAGTTAATTAATGAAAGAATAATTAGCTGTGCTAATTAGTGAGCTGTTAAAATCTCTGAAAGTGCATTCGTCCGACTCGGACACTATAGTCCTCACACCTCAAAATAATTTGGTTTGTGCTTTCCCCTTGTGGATGTATAAGAGGCTTATGCATTTGCCAAACATTGATTTGATATTCTCCGCTGACACGTGCATGCTGTGATGGTCATGCTTGTAATCCTGTTGGCTAAATATGCTTAGCTGTGAAAGCAGATTAAGACATGGCTGTGTTTTCTTGGCCAGATATTCCCAGTGGCCCGGGTGATCTAAGCAAGAGCTTTGAAACATCTGTCCAGTGTTGTTGTGTTTAAGCATGACCTAAGGCTGATGTTCAATCAAGGCAGCATGTAGGTTCCCATAGTATGAGAAATATGAGCATTACTCACATTACTGTTGTTATTAATTTCAGAGGAATATGCACTTAGATATTTGTTTAAATCAGGCTCTATTTTTCACTTCTTTACCATGATGTAAAATGGTACAGACAACAATTTCATCAATTGCATTTACTCTGACTTAATGTGCTCCTCCTCCATGTTTTAAAGTAAAAATACTCTGCTATCATTAATATATTGTTTAACATGGTTCCCCCCCAAAACAAGTTAAAAAAATAAAAACTAAATAAAAATAAACTCTGGCTGGAAGCACATCTACTCTTCTCCCTCATAAAGAAATTCTGGATCTGGCCTCAAGCTCCGCCCACCACCACTGCCATAGTCACGCTCGTCACACCAGTGACTTGATTGGTTCCTGGCTGTCTGGCACACTGCATTGTCACTGTCATTAGCACACTGCAGTTTCAAAGCAGCCATGGTGTTGACTGCTCATTTCACTCATGATAGGCTGTCTTATAGCAAGAAACACCATATAGACATGTTAACATGGTTAAAAAACTTTAGGAATTATCCTTTAACAAAAAATAAAGTCCAACTGACATTGTGGCAGAAAATCAGTGTGAATGTGATCAGTGCTGCAAAAGAAAGCATTGCTGTCAGTGAAACTTCCCTGAATAAATAAAAAGGTTAATCAAACTGTATACTTTGGACCTGTTTTAGGAAAAAAAAACCCTGAACAATACTATGGCAGTTTTTGTTATCAAATGGTACTGCTAGCCTTGTGGCCTACAGAAAAGCCTTGGTCCTTTTCAAGATCGATTGAAGTGCAAAAATGCAAAACTGCATGTTCACCTTTACTGGCTTTAGTCGTGCTTGTTGACGATTATCGCAATAATGGAAATTCACCACAATCAACTTTCTTTGAGCATTTTCATCACCATCCTCAATAAAATCGTATATCATCCCAGTTTTTATCAGTGGATTGCCAGGGGCCAGGCTGTCAGGCAGGAGAGGTGAGAGCAGCATGCCTGCTGAAGGCTGCATAAGGCGAAGGAAGGGCAGTGGACTGGAAGGCAGTGGGCACCACAGTCTGGCACATGAGCAGCCAAGTGGAAAAGGACAGTCTGGTGAATGTGGCACTGGGCAGTGATGTATCGTGGATTGAAGAAGGCACCGACACAAATAGGTTAGCACCATTCATCTTCTCAAGAGATACAAAAAGTGGAACAAAAACAAATGTGAATACAGGCGGGGGTTTCCCTGTATTTTATTGAGACAAAGGTGGCAAAGGCTGGAAAGCGTGCATGACATGCGCATACACAGTTTGTGCATGCACCTTTTTAGAGTGGCTGCTTCACGAATGATGTGAGGGATTATGTTTTCTGCAGAAGCCACTTGCTCTGTGCTCTCTGTGCTGACTGTTAAATATAAAAAAGAACAGAAACAGAATTATGCAATAATTTTGCCATACATTTTTAACAAAGGTGGCAGCCAATAAGACAAAGGGATGTAAATACACAGACATCCCATTTCATTCTGTGTGTAAATACATAATGCAGTTGGATTTTATTTGGTTAATGATCCATAGACATCTTCTGAATTATCGGTAACTATTTTATTCCAAAAGTGGAAGTGCAGCTGAACCCGCATTGCTCCCCCAACGAAAAGCGGATCATACTCAGTGTAAAAGTCTGTCAATAGATATCCGATTACTCGCAAATCTAGCTTCGCAAATTGGGATTGAAAGTCAAATGCTAATGTTTCATCTTGTCGGATCACATCAAACACGATCAGAGCCAGCAGGACTCACTGGCATCGGGGAAAAAAAATCCCTCAACCCCTACTTAGAGTACATTAAAGATACGGTCCATAAATATCAGCATGGGGCCGGTCATACAACAGCCACAAAAAAAGCAAACATTGCAGCAAATCCATGCGGTATTATTTACACATGCGACACAAAGATAAAACAGCGAGGAAGATGAGAGAGCGAGAGAAGGGAAAAAGAAAAGGAAAGAGAGATACAGAGCGAGACTGGCAGACCCACTGCTTGCTATATTGGACAGGAGTGCCGTTGCCATGGCAACCGGCAGCCCTCGATTGGTATTTGGAGCAGCGAGTGGAATTACTGCAGAGGATTTGATGTTCAGTACACATCTGGGGTCAGCTAATATGGAGCTACAATCAGCTACTCCTTTGCTCGCTCCACACCACGCTCGCGATCCCTTGTTTGGGACACAGCGGCTGGCACCCGACGCCACCAGCGTTAAAATCTCTCACCGAGTGCCAGATTAACCGACGCTTCTCTTCATCCTGACAGATGTTTGCGCTGCCAAGTACAATGTCGGATTGGCAGATGTAAACAGAGCATGTGTTGGTTGTTGGGTAGCACCCATTATTGGTGAAAAAGTATCTTTTTGTCTGGCCTTTTTAAAGCCTTTTTAAAGCTGCAGAGTTCAAGGTCAGACTTTATATCAGAATCAGAAACCAAGTAGTTTTCACATACGAGGAATTTGTCTTGGTGTAGTGGTGCATAACAAGCAGACAGAAAATAGAAGGTAAGAGAAAAAAACTAAGAAAAACAAGACAAAACAACTATCTATACAAAGTGAGAACAATACAACTACCACAAAAGACAGGTGGTATAAATAACTCATATATAATATGTAAATAATCTTACAATAAGGCATATGTAAACAGTATGTTCTGTGTGAAGAAGAGCTGCATAGTTTAGAAAATATGTACAAGGAATATTGACAGGGAATGTACAAATAAATTCATTTATAATAAATTAATGTAAACAAAGAAATACAGTTACATATTTATTAATATACGGTTTTCACTGTCAAAAGACCTCCACATTAAATGAGGATACATATTTTTTACGTGCAGTCAGCTTTCGGATATGTGTTTGCCTCTGTTTAGTGTTTAGTCTGATAGAATATGACAGCTTTTTAGCTACAGAGGGCATTCTTAGACAAGATGCGGCACAGTGAAGCATGCCCATCGATTTTACAGCAAAAAAGAAGAGGAACTTTTGTGTAGAGGTTGCTGTGTTTAATAGACCATGTCTTATCTCAATGTTTTTCACTCCCACCATCTATTTTGGGGGAAAAGGGATAATGACTCTTTCTGTTTCAAACTATACTGTGTGTTTCAGTGTGTGTGTGTACCTGGGCTGCTGTGTGAGTGAAGAAGAGAAGAAGAGATGTTTTCTTACACAATGAACAGATGGGGGAGAGCGCCATCGCTACATGTTGTTATTTGATGTATTCACCAGAGTGATTTCAGATGCAGAGCTGGTATCAGCCGAACCCTTAGAGCTAAAGAAGCTCATTTCTTAAGGTCTATTTTGCAGTACAATGTTGTTGTTTCTCTGAGGCTGGGGCTGGAGGGTTTTCACTAACCTGAAATTTCACTCCAAATACTATGCCTCAGATTTAGGGATACTGATACAGATCACTTTAATGTCATAAGAATTGGCTTGTCCAATATTGATCACTGGTCAATTGATTTCTGGTCTTTAACATTATCCATCCATTACTCTGTTATCCTCAGAAGGTCGCCATTCAATCACAGGGATGCAACATGGAGACAGACAACCATTCCCGCTCACATTCAAACCTACAGGGAATTTAGAGTCAGCAATTAACGTAACATTGATTGTGGGAGGAAGCCAGAGAACCCATGCTTACCACGGGAGAACATGCAAACACAGAAGGAACTAGGGCTGTGCACTGGCAAGAATCTGGCGATATGATATACATTTTCTTCGGTGGGCCTTTTTTAGGTGGCTAAAAGTTTTCTGATGTACCCGGTCCAAGCGGTACATAGTTTATCTTTGTGTTATGACTTCCGTCTGATTCTCCACACTGCAGGCGCGCAGCAGACTACTGAAGGTAATACACTGGCTATGCAGAATTACCTCATACAACGTCACTTCAAAACCTCTGAACTATCCCTTTTAAACAACATAAAATGAACCACTGTCCGCCACAAATCTTTGCATGTAAAGTATTAATTAAAAATCGATAGTGCTTTTAAGAGAAAGGATACAGTATCACTAAACAGAATATTGCGATACTATTTTCTTACACCCTCTTGCTGTGTAACCACTGCACTCCACTTATGTGCTTTATGAATGTATGATATTTAAGAGGTACTACTGGGCAATCCAGAAAAGTAAAGAATGAGGCTGTGATATTTCTTGTTTTTGTCAATTAAGAACATGAGAATACTAAATCCTACAATTTTCCTCTGGGCCACACTGACACTGGGTTTCTTGATTACCATGAACATGGGCACAGTATTCAGAGTCCGCTGCACATACACCGTCCTGTTGTGATATATACTCTGTTGCACACCAAATGTGTATTAATCCACAGCTGAAATAGTCCCCAACACATTCACCATTTACTCTTGATTGAATATTATTGAAGACTGCAGTACCCAGCTGTTTTAGGAAATGAAGTAGCCTATTATTAAAAAAAATGACACTAGATATTTCTGACTCGGGACCAAATGGCTGGTTTGGTTTTGGTTTTGGTCTCTTCATATTTTTTTTTCACAATGGCAAAAATATAGAACAACACCAACCCTATCCTACCCTGCAAGATATTGACAATATCTTTTTTTTTGTTACATTTCACTGAATGGGCTTCCTTCATCCTTCACCAAACATCTGTTGTCGCTCCCCTGCATGCCTCGCTGAATGATCACAAAGCAGACTGAAAGATCAGATTGAAAACATCCATTTCATGGTTAGAGTACATTTATGTAAGGTTTAGTTAAGCCACAAATAAAACCCAAACACCCATTTTAGAAAAAAAAAAGTATTTTGAAACCACACACTTCCCGCTGTGCCCACAAAAGCAACTGCAGAGCTTTATACCATCTTCTTGTAGCCTTTGCAATTTGATAAACAAGCTTCATATATTTGTGTAATGATGTTTTTCTGTGCAGGGCATGCTCCACTAAACATAAGTTCAAAAAAATATAGCTTTAAAATTTCAAAGATATCTCTCTCTCTCTTTCCACCCCCCACCCCCCCACCCCCCCTTTTGTCACTGGTTTAAACTTTTCACTTTCGCTCCCTTCATTCTTTCACTTGAGTTGATAAATCTGCTAAAAGGGTTCAATGTCACACCAGCATTGTCATTTAAATATTTGAATGTCGGTTTCACTTCCAGCAGGAAAAGAGGATGGCAAGCACTTTGAGTCCATTTTTAGCCTCTGGTTGTAGATCCGCACCACTTTAACATCCTTCGACACACACTTCCCCTCCCCTCTTACTCACATGTGTATACTGTACACCGGGGCCCATGCACACATTCGTATGTAGACCTGCAGGAGAGATTTTATCCAAGCCTTTGAAGTCTATAAGCCACAAAATGTTCCAGAAAATAATTAGGCATAAGGAAGAAGAATATGATGATTTAGCAACAACCAGGCATGGATTAAAGCAGCCAACCTAACCTTAAATGGATTCTGTCCATCTTCAAGTGCTTCATAATCTCAGTAAAGACACCACATTCAAAGATCAATTCACTCAAGAGCACCATAAGAGACCCACATGCATAGACAGTAGTTTTATTAAAGACATTACGATTACTGTGCACCACTTTCATAGATATGTTCGGACACATTGTGGTTGTAAAAGCTCTCCACCCCGCAGAGCTGAATTGGCAATTAGCAAGGCATTATGGTCAATCTGTGAGATTGTCAGTCAAACAACGGGCAGCGGGATTCGTCTACCTTTTCACTGAGACAAAGTCATTGTTTTGTTGTCTTATCAAGAGACAGGGTGATTAGTTTAGAACTGAGTGGCTGCAACATCTCCCCCATCATTTTTGTAAACTGAGCAGGGTAAACAAACTCATTCAGCAACATAATGCTCGTGGCAATCAATTTTCCACAAGTAAAGCTCAAACAATGCTCCGCTGCTGCTGCTAGCATTCAGTAAGGAACTCTGGCTGAAACACTGTCATTGTTGAATTTGACATGGATTAGGTTTTCCCCTTTTTCTGGAGTGATATTTTCTACTGTGCGATGAAATGAGTGGAGTGTGGCCACATACATTCATTCATGAGGAAAGGTTGTAGGAAGTTTAACCCTGGGCCCGAGACTACATCCACACTAATACTTTTTAGTTTTAAAATGCATAACTTTTGCTACGTTTACACCTGGCATCTACACTACACCAGCGTTTCCAAGCCGTTAAAATGGAGAGGTTTGGAAACTCTGCTGACCCCGGGGTTGATCATTTTTGTTTGAAAACGCTGTTTTAAAATGCAAACGTAGCAGTGCGGATGTAGCCTGAGTTTTATGAGGAAGTGATAAAAAAGGGCTCTTCATCAGACACAGTGTTATATTTGTTCATGACTCCGGACAAGAAATTGTGTTTTTCGTTCAGGTTTTTGTAGCTAACAGACTTTATTCATTTATATTTCCTTGTCTGGAACATCCATCGTCTGGTAACGTTAGGTAATGCACATAGAGCCACTAAGAGCTTTTCATTGACAGAAAATGAAATTAATGTGGGTGCCGCCTGTTGAATTTATAGAACAAAATGTACCTATATTGATGCACAGTACAAAGTGTCTTAGACAGATCTGCAGGGATCCGTGTTATACAATGCATTTCTCCCCTGTGTGAATATTTGATAGAGAGAAAGAGCTTACTGCATATCCCTGTGTCTCTGTGGATATAGTGGGGATAAAAGCCCTACAATTCTCCTCTCACTCCTCTAAGACCCTAATGGTTTTGTAATGCTCTCTGTTCTGTGGTCTCACATGAGTTATGGCATGTTTTTGACTTATCCTCAACCTTCAAATATTGACATTTTTTAATATAAACAAGTGTAAAAAAACGAACCAACATCATTTGTCATTGTCATTTTAGAGACTAGATGGGTAATGAGAAAGCAGAATTCCTGTAATTAATTAAATTATTATCTAAGTGAACCAGTGCCCCTTCCTCTCCACACCCCACTCTTCCTCCCTCCTCCTCCTCTGTGTATTATTCATCACAGAGGACTCCTGCCCTGCTTCCCCCGGCTATTTTTACCCAGCATGCCCGTCACATTAACTGAGAGCCCCAATCCCCTGCTGCTCCCAACAGCAAGCCTCCCTCCATCTGGATCATGGATTACATCCCTCGTTTTCTACCCTTTCTCCTACTCTTGGTACCTCTGAGCCCCCCCACCCTCTCTCTTCACATCCCTCCATCTCTCGTTTTATCCCCACTTCTGTTTCTTCTCCACGGCACTAACCCTCCCACTCTCCACTCCTGTTCTCTTTCTTATGTCTTTCAATCATTCATATTAGTGTTCCCAGTCCCCCGGGAATGCTCACTACACATCTCTTCAGAGCGCAGTCATCGCCTGCTGAGCTGCTGTAACAGCGTGGCTGACATACCCAGTTGCACATATCAGTCACTATCTCAGCCATGCAGTTCCATTGTTTAGAGTAAAATCCTGCCATGTTGACATGAAGTTTAAATGCATGCCATGCGTGATTTGGAAATTTGGAAATCAGCATACAAACCTGACATGGGCCATGGTTACACTTGTCTTTTCAATGCGACTTTTGTGATCAGATGTGCCACATTGGAACTCAGCTGTGTCCGCATATGTGTGTCCACATTTGACACTTTAATACAACCTGTCTGGTCGGATAGTGATCAGACACATTTCTGTGCGGATATTCCCCACGATAGGTGGATCCAAAATGGCACTTGTTGCACAAAAGGGACTTCTTCTTTGCTATATCTTTCGTTTTTTTTGCAATGATAGCAGGGTCTGTACGAGATGCACTTTGTTGTGGAGAGACGTAGCGGATCTCAGCTGTGCACCATCTCTGCTAATTCGGTGATAAACACATTTAATTTCCTATATTCTTCACAATAAAAGTCCAGGGACGCATAAGAGAGATCTTGTCATGCAGACCTACGTTTGATGAATTGTCTGGATTGTGTCTGTCCACACACTGATGCAATCTGATCCTGACCACCTCAGGATGTGGTCTTGGTCATCGGATCACAATGTGAGCAAGATCCGATCTGGGACTGTCCAGACCTGACAGTTAATGTGTCCTGCCATGATCGGATGATAAAAGTCACATTGAAATGACAAGTGTAACCGAGGCCTGTGTCCACAGCTGACACTTCAATGCGACCTGCCTGATTGGATATTGATCAGATATATTTCTGCGTGAATATTATGTTATTCTTATGCATCCAAAATGGCACTTGGTGCAAGAGAGAGCCTTCTTCTTTTCTTTATATTTTGTTTATTTTTTGAATAGTGGCAGGGCTGGCTATGAGACATGCTTTGTTGAGGAAAGGGCAGCGGAGACGTTTTTTATTGAAGAATAGTTGCTAACAAAGCTCTGCTAGCTCGGTGATAAACACATTTCATTTCCTATAAATTCTTCACAATAATAGTCCCCCATTATTTTGTTATTTACAAGCTTTTATTGTGAAGCAGCTAAACTAGGAAATGTTGGGTTTTCATCAACATTAACACAACTCCTATATAGCTGAAAAGCGAACATTAAAAACAGTAAAATAAAGCAGATATCTGAAAGTACAAACAGGGATGCAGGAGCGACACTCGTTAAGCAGAATGGCTCATTTCAGAAACCAGCCCCAGTTCCCTTTGCTCTCACTCGGGAGAGGAACTCCCGTGTAACTGGGAACTGAGACCTACGTTTGATACAATTGTCTGGATTGTGCCCACATACTGTGCACACCTCACTGAGATCTGAACTCAGTGCGAGCCAGTCCACTTCAGCATGTGGTCTGGATGATCGGATCCCAATGCGAGCAAGATTTGTGTAAAGTGTAACCACAGCCATGGGTAGTATGAACATAAAATTCATTTTTGGTTTTATGAAATGCTGTATTTTTAGTTTTAGTATCATTGGAGATGATGTTTTATTCTTAGTAGCTCAATATGTAGATAAAAATGAAATTCTCCTTCGTCCAAATCCGTTGTTTTCATCCCCCATCATCAAAGAGGAGAGTTGTAGAAGGTGCAGTGTGTAGGCTTGGATATGATAGGAAAATGCTGTAGTTATATTTAGTATCCACTCTGCACTATAATAAACACACACATTGACCCATGAATGGCAATATTGTAAAGGGAAGACAGTTAGAATGAAGAGGTGGAAATGCATCATTTAACAAAAGGTGGTTTTCCATTTTCTAATGGCAAAAGCCTCTATTGATATCTGCTCTCCAAAACATGCTGTGCTCCCAAGCATGACTTGAAGTCAAGCTTTTGGCTTCACTGACTCTTTGTTCTCTCCTTTTTAAGAACAATACCCAGGCTTCCAACAGGGAATTGCAGGGTACAAGCACAAACAAATACAAACGGTCCTTGTTTTGCTCTCTGCCTGTGAGTCGTGCACAGGCTACAAAACCAAAGTAGAAAACTCCTACATTTTGGGAAATATGCTTATTTCCTGTATTCACAGTCAGATGAGGAGATCAATATCAGTTTCATTAGTCCAGGATGTGTTCAGACTAGCTTCAATCTCGAAACCCCTCGACTAGCCGCCTGACGATGATGGCCAATATTTCAGGCTTTCCAGGGTAGCTAAAGGAAATCCGGGCCAATACTTCCTCTTTCATTCTTGCTGGTCATTGTTTACAGTCTGATTAGCAATTTGAGACGTGGGAATGGAGTTGGAGTTGAGAGACGACGTCTCCATAAACGGATATCTGTAT
>JAOVVB010273612.1:0-33177 GCA_028570985.1 Heterobranchus longifilis | reverse complement strand
CAGTTCTTATACAGATGTCTGTGTGTGTGTGTTTGTGTGTGTGTGTGTGTGTGTGTGTGTGTGTATATATATATATATATATATATATATGTATATATATATATATATATATAAAATATGTCAGTACAGGCTATTTTTAAAGGGCAAACTGATTTTCTCTCTCCCACACAGGCTGTTTGCTTTAGCCTATAATTTTCCAGTTTTTTTTACCTCCACTTTTATCATATAAATCCTACGATCATCTTAATATCAGTTGTCAAAGCAGAGCAGATGGGACTGCGATGGCCACCCATGAAACTTAAGCATCAGCCTCTTTATATCACAGCAGTGCTGCAGTTTGCTCTCATACACCCAAGGGACCACTGTCTGCCTGTTTAAATCTGCAGCCTCCTGTCA
The DNA here is from genome assembly GCA_028570985.1 of Heterobranchus longifilis. Classification (NCBI taxonomy): domain Eukaryota; kingdom Metazoa; phylum Chordata; class Actinopteri; order Siluriformes; family Clariidae; genus Heterobranchus; species Heterobranchus longifilis. The sequence goes on along the minus strand of JAOVVB010273612.1, from coordinate 32,781 downwards.
CACATACTGATGTGCTGTACAGTTAGTAATTTTTTTGATTCAAGCACTAACACACAGGCTGCTCCCATTTATTATGATCATTTCACTAGAGGGGGCACAGCCTGCTGGTGAAATTGGCAATACACAGACAGCATAGTAAACAACTCTGCAGGCAAGACTGTGCTACAGCTTTAAACACAATGCAACAAAGTTGTCGTGTAATGTTGCGTTTGCAACATGAAGTGTGAGAGAGGGTGCGTGTTTGTGTGCATATCTGCAGAACGCACGCGCTGGTAATAAATCGAGATGTTCTGAATTGACATGAGAAGAGATTGAGAAAAAAAAAAATCCGGACGAACTTCAAATTCTCCTCCCCTCCTACGGCAGCTGCAAAGCCACAATGCGACCTGCAGATTCATAAAACTTGAAAACCCCGCCTACTTGACAGCCAGCCTCTGTTTACGAAAAGTCACGGGAACAGCATGGAGCTCAAGGTACCTCACAGAAAATGTCATACCGCGCTGCCAACAGGGGGAACAACCAGACTTCACAGAGAGCCAACTACGATCCTCATAATGTAGTCTGTCACATTTGGGTGATTGATATTCTGACGCCCGCTGACATTTGCAGCTGGTACGTGATTAGGAGCGTCTAGTTTTGTGTGCAGTGGGACTTCTAACCGCGCGTACCGGGGAGTATTTCTGCTTCAGAATTATCACCCACGCCGACTTAAAACAATGGCGAGGCGTAAAAGGCGCAACCTACTGAATTGTTGCGCTTAAACCCCGGTCAGCCTGGACTACACGGACCCATCCTCCCGGGCTCCTGCGATACAACAGGGGAACTACAGCGCACTCGGAGCGGACATGGAAAGCCCAACCGAGAACCCGACCAGGGCTGTGGAATATTTGAAGGAGCTTAACAAGATCATCGAGACCCAGCAGGAGTTGCTGGAGAGGCAGAGGGGAAGGATAGAGGAGCTGGAGCAGCAAGTGTCCGACTTGTGCACGGAGAACGTGTGTCTGAAGGAGCAGTACCAGCGGCACCTGGCAACCTGCAGGCTGCTGCAGGGCAGCAACAGCCTGGTCACACTGGGAGCCATAAAGGAACATATCACACAGGAAAAGTAAGATATAACATCTTTATCAAAGTCAGATAATCTCTGTTTGACTAGATTTTTCTTCATGAGTATTTAAAGTTAAATGTAGCTGATTAAAGTAATTATTGCTATATCAGACCCCCAACTATAGTTCATGTCCAACACTGCCACACAGTGATCCGCAGTTGCAACTAGACTACTTTGGCATCAGATAATTTGCTTTTACTGATGTTTGCTGATGGAAAATGGGTCTGTGCATTGTGCACTGTACAGTGACAGAAAATGGGCAGACTATTGCTGGACAGCACACAGTTTTTCTGATCATATCTGGAAATATGCAAGAGAGAATTTGACCATAGCACCCAGCATCACTGTGAGTGATGGTGGATAAACCAGTAGATTTCCCAGCAGATTCATTTCCAGTCCAGTTGTTTAATTTTACCTTTGAGAGTTTGAGAGTCAGTGCGTATGAAATATTTAGCAGATGGAGTTCATATTGAGATGCTGTAAAATACACACTGATACAAACATTGTTATATAATTGTGCAAGTACTAAACCTTTTTTGTAATATAGAAATAGTCTGTAATGATTCTGCTTTGTCATCTTTGTTTGTATCCATTTGATATTTGTCAGCTTCTGTAACTTCAGCAGACTGAACTATGCCTGTGCTCTCGCCCTCGGTGGTCTTAAAAGAGGATTTCATGTGCATGGACAGGCACATTAATCTGTGATATACGGAATGCAATAGCTACAACCCCTGGGGAAAAAAAGGCACATACTTGGGATGGATCCATTATGCAATTATGTTTTAGGGCTGGCCCTATCTGCAGTGGGTTAAGCCACAGGCAGAGAGCAAATCAGAGTAGAGGGCAGATGAGTGGAGTGAAGTGCTGGTATGGTATAGACCAGACCTGGGTAAATTGCGGGTCGAGGGCCGGATCCGGCCCATAGAAAGGTTCTGTGTGGCCCCCCAAGGCCATCATGAGCACTTAGAAAAATTGCAATTAAAATATAACAAAAACAGTAAATATGATTTTGCTTACTGTTAAACTGTTATTAGGCCTTTATTCTGCAATGCTGTTTATTGGTCATGATAATAAACAGTAGGCCTATCTTTTATATTAAACTGTAAATGTATTCACTTGACAGATGTCTTCTATTGTTGCATCCTGTGTCAGGTATGCATGGCACACTGTAAAACTTGAAATTTTGGACCCTGCCAACAAAAATAATTCACCTGTTAAATCCCATGGCAATTCAGAGAGGGTCACCAACAGTAGAAGTGCATTTTCGGTCATGAAATTCAACAAGTCAAGATCCAGATCCTGTCTCACAGCAGGTTTCAGCTGTAGCCTACTGCGCATCGCAACATCCGAGACTACACATGACTTTGATGCCCTCGTTAACGTACATCAGAGTCCGGCCCACGGCAGACTGATCAATTTCTCATGTGGCACCCCCCCATGGAAAATAATTGCCCACCGCTGGTATAGACCTTGATAGTCAGACACACTGTCAGGATTACCCCTCCGTTCTGTGAGGAAGTTCACACTCTGTTGGCTATATCTCCGAAATGCCTCAGCATGCAGACATTTAACTCAGCTTTAGACAGTCTACACGATCATGTGATCGTGCTTGACCTTTGTGTCCCGGGGTGTGTTGGTGCCATGAAGATCGGTGGCAGCAAATCAATACTGATGACTCATGGACTGTATGTCTTTGCTGGCTGATAAAACCAGACTCATGAGATTAGGACATACTGTAGCACTGACCTTTCGTGCTCTCCCTATATAAATCTCTCTGGGCACTACGAAGTATTCTGTGTGATTTCCGCCAGAAAATCAGTCTGTCACTATCTCTCATTTTGCACGGTCACAGTGTCTGAACACTATTTCAGTCCAGCTCCAGTAGACTGGATCAGAGGTTAGTGAGAAGCCTGTGATTACCCCAGTGAACCTGATGAAATATGACAGTTGTTAATAATGTAAAGTGTGGTTTATGGAGGATTCAGCAGGATTTAAAATGTCATTTAAGTGCGGTGAGCAATTTAAAGAATGCAGCGGTCTTAAGCAAGACTGATCCTAAGATCTGCAAAGGTCATTTTAGCATGGAGAAAATGGGATTTAGATAGTGTGTGCTTGGAAATTAAATGGTCTAGCTTTTCCATTTTTTGCCATTTACCGAGTTCAGGGACACCGTGGCAACAGCCAACCAGAGCAGCTCAGATGTCTGTTTCTTAGCTTTACTTATTACTTTTTTTGAGGGATTCCCAGGAGTTCCCAGGCTGGGGGTCTTCACCTAATCTGCCTTTGACTGCATACTTCCAGAAGGAGGTCTGAGCAGCTGCTGGAAGGCTAGACACCATTTGTAGTCATCATCCTGAGCTCTGATGACTGGTGGTGGACATTTACGGTATTATTTTTAACCATGCAAGCGGCACGGCTCTACGGACGGCGATGTTGTCTGTGTGTCGGTTGATCGGTTCGGGTCGATCCACCACTTTGGTCCAGATATATTGCAAAACTAATGCCATTCCTATCAGCCTCACTTGCACTTTGTGTTGCTAATTAGCCAAAGTTAGCACACTAAACTAAGAGGCTAAACATGGTAAACATTACCTGCTAAACAGCAGCATGTTAGCTTTGCCATTTTAAACATGTTGACATTAGCATTTAGCCCAAAGCACTGCTGTGCCTAAATAGAGCCTCACAGGGTCGCTATTGTGGCAGTAGACTCGTAGTCTTCTTCATATTTGATACACTAAATTATTCACCAAAAAACTCAGTTGTAATGCAGTTAAGAATGAAAATATTATCAATTTTAGTAGCGTCAGTCACCTGAAATCACCCCTCAATACAGAGCAGCAGCAGCTCAGGTGAAGTGCAAGGCCCAGCTGGACTGCTGAGCAGATAAATCCTATTTTGGCTGCTTGTATCTACTTTGATGCTCAAAGTCTGCTGATAAATGTGTTTGACAAGTTAAAGCAGCTGCAGGATTATGCAAATAAGATGGACGATGAGTGTTAGAAAAACATGTGTTTAGCTGTAAGCAGTGATCTTGATGAAGTATTTAAGTGTTATTTATGCCTGTTTCACTGCTGCTGTGGTGCTTTGTTTTCACTTCCATCAAATTTGGAATAAATTGTGTTGGAGGGATATTGATTTTCTTTTAAAGTCAGTAAAGTCAGAGGTGGGGTTATTGTATCCTGAATAAATGTTGGAACGTTGCTTTACTGGAGCTGAAATAATCAGTTAGTCAATCAACAGAAAATTAACTGGCAACTATTTTGATAATCGACTTTCCAAGAAAAAAGTGACAAATATTTGATGCTTCTCAAATGTGAGGATTTGTTGCTTTTCCTTGTCTTTCATTGTAGTAAATGGAAGATATTTGGGTTTCGTACTGTTGATCAGACACAAGAAATTTGAGGACATCATCTTGGGCGTGATGGGACTTTTTCTGACATTTAATAGAGCAAAATAAATCTGCAGAGAAATTCATATGTTTTTTTTTTCTTCTTTTTTGTCATTGTGACAAAAATACTGACAGATACTGACCCGGTCACAACAAATACTGGCTGATAAATGGAGACACCCCCCACATTATCTACATTTTTGAAAATACTCACTAACACTAACACTCACATACATCACTAACATGTCCACTCCCTCTCTCCTTACCTGAGCGGGGCTCTGGCCTCAAACATGTAAATGTTGATGCTCACTTCATGACGAAACTGCTGAGAAATGCAAATCAGAGATCACAAGCCTGAATATCAACATCATCTGCAAACAGCAGATGCTAATGTTGTTTAAGCGGACACACAATAGACCTTGCCGTTGTTTTGATATTCTCCATAAAAATGTCATTTATATTAGTGGAGACAAGATGCATCTGGCTTCCAGTGACAGTTTTTTTGACATTAGGCCAAGAATGCAGACAGCTCTGTTTGTCCTGTCAAGCGTCAATTTTCCATCTTACCATGGTGGTTGTCATTCTAGCTATGTAATCAGGACCTGACTTGCACCTACTGTAAGGAAGCAGGTTACATAAATAACTGCCATTAACTAGGATGGAAAATGGATTTGTAACCCATTCTTGGTCTCGAAGACCGTCGATTGAGATTTTTTTGCTCTAATTTTCTATCCACAAAACACAGACAGGTTATGCAAAGTCCCTGCAGCCCTCAGTTATCTGTGACAGGGTAAAGTTAGACTTTGAAGGAATAGTTCAACATTTTGGGCAATAATGCTTATTTGCTTTCTTGCCTGAAGTTAGATGAGAAGATGGGTACCACTCTCATACATGTCTAAATATGAAGCTACAGCCAGGAGACAGTTAGCTTAGCTTAGTATAAAGACAAGGGCAAACTGATGATTTGACAGCATGTCAACTGTGGGAAGGGCTAACTGATGAGCTCATGCTGGATGTTAAACTTTTTATTTGGAGGAAAAATAAACATGGTGGGGGCTGATGCGGAGAGGACACAGTAAGGCCAAATTCTGTATGTTTTTTTCTTGGCATATTATTCACAGCCTCAAGTGACCCTGCTGCTTTATGCAAAGTTCTTTTGCTGCTTTTGTTGTCTTTCTTTTTTTTTTCTCTTCTGTTTTCAAGTTTAAATCCAACCATTACCTGTATACTCTTGTTCTTATGCATGCTGGCTGTCATGTAATATGCAGTGACTTTATAGTCTTACTGCATTTTACTCTAAATGGGGATCTTAATACAATCCAGACATCTTTGTCCGTTTGAAGCTTTTATCTCTTGTTGCTTCCCTTTCCTTTTCATTTAGCTGTGCTTGTCAGCTGTGTGATTTATTTATATTATACAGTCATCTTGAATACAGTGTGTTGTTTGTTCATACTACTGTAAGCAAAGAGCTGTGCTGTCAGTTCTATAGTTGGTTTAAAATGTCATCATTAAGTGACTTCATAGTGGAAAGAAAAGAAGGAAGGAGAAAAAAAAAAAAGAAAAGTAAATCTTACACTGTTGTACAACAGTCACATTCTGTTCCAAAACACGTGGCAGATACAGAGCTGCTGCTACTGAATGATACATAAGATTGTTTGATACTATCTTGGGTTGCCTGTATAAGTGGAATGCTTTTCCCTGTATGTTAGTTGTACTTTTATTCCCTCTACCCTGTTTCAGAAACAAAATGCAGAGAGCAGGAAATGTGATGCACCACTGATAGTGGAACCTGTGGTGCCAAGTCAACAGATTTCTCTGTGAATTCTGCAGAACAGGCTCCAGGGTAACACTGTCGGCCAGATTCTCAGGATGTACGACTGCTTGCGCGGGTATCGGAAATCATCTCGGGTGTGCGCTGACCCAAGATGTGGATCGATGAACTCGTCCACCTGGTTAATTGTAACCCCCAGGCGCTGGTTAAGCAGAATCAGCTGAGGAGGAGTCGCTCGGTTTCTGTAACTCCAAAGCTAAAACTTTCTGTAACTCCAAAGCTAAAACTCGGGCAAGAATTAGCAATCACACACACACACACACACACACACACACACATCAGTTTTCTCCTGAGTTGCCTGCCTTGTCAGCCCTTTACTCAGTATTTATGCTGACCCTATGCAGTTTTCTCTCCTAATGGCGTTTGTTTTTAACAGTGCTCTACAGTTACTTGTATCCCTTGTGCTCACTTAGGAATTAAATGACAAGTAATACAAGATTGGGTTGCACATTCTTGCGGCACACATTGGTGATAAATTACTTTTCATGAGCAGTTAAGTCTGACTGACTTAAAGGCTTTAACACACACACACACACCTGGTCTGTCTGCTCCGTGAATATGATACGTTGTGAAGTGAAACAAAAAGTGGAACGTGCGGTTGTGGATCACGATAAATGTTTTTCGTGCATTATGCAGGAGAGGCTGGTGGTTTAATCAGAGTGGATTCACTGTCATTCAGAACCTGTCCTCTGGGGTTTGGAGTGGACGTGCTTTCAGTTCTTATCTCAGTGCTGGTGGATGCATCTGCAGTGGCAGCCCACATTTAGCATTCAAACTTTGTTCAAGGCCCGGCTAGCCAGCCGAGTGTAAACAATATTTGGAACAGCGATGTGATCACTGGAGAGATAACTTCTTCAGCTGCAGGTGACAAAGAGCTGATGTGTTGTTTTCCGCACAGCTTTGTTTCAAGTTTTCCTAATTGTACTAAAGCTCTACTCTGACTTAGATCTTTAAACTCAAAGGTAATTTGAGACAGTTGGATAGTCATTGTTTGCTGAAACAATGCAGGCATTACCACAGAATATTGTATTCAGAGGAGTGTTGTATCTCAATGAGCCCTGTGGTTAGATTTAAGTATGATGGCTGTGGCGGCAGTGGAGGTTGACTTTTTTTTTTTTTCCCCGAGCATTCATTTAAATTCAGTATGAATCCCGGTCAGTGAAGAAGCACAAGTAATCTTGAGTGATCAAATATTGATGAATACCGTGACAAATCATCGCTAACTCCAACGCTCTCCCTGTTAATGCCCTAATGGAGCCAATATGATGTTTCAGTGCTGATGAATGAGCAGTAAAGCTCTCGAGTTGTTGATTGTGCGCCAGATCTCGGGCCGGATGTTTGCCAGAATGCGAGACAAACATACAAGCGAAAAAACAACAACAACAAACAAACATGCGAAGATAATCCGCAGGCAATTCATGCAGTATATCTAGATTTTGTAGAGTGGTTGACATTCATTGCACATATTCAGCTGCTGCTAAACTGTAATTGCTTTGATGCTCAAGACCTTTCTGTTAAATGTGTTTGACAAGTTAAAGCAGCTGCAGGATTATGCAAATAAGAGTTTTTGATGGAAGATGAGTGTTAGAAAAACATGTGTTTGGTTGTATTCTAAGCAGCGATCTGATAAAGTATTTTAATGTTTTTTATGCCTGTTTCACTGCTGTTTTGTGGTTTTGATTTAACTTCCATCAAAATTGGAATTAATTGTTTTGGAGGGATACTGATTTTGTTTTAAAGTCAGTTTAAAGTCTGAGGTGGGGCTATTGTATCCTGAATAAATGTTGGATTTCATTGTTTAAGCTTTGTTTTATAGCTGAAATGATTGGTTGACTAATCGATAAGATGATCAACAGAAAATTATTTTTCAAGAAAAATGTGACCAATATTGAATGGTTCTCAAATGTGAGGATTTGTTGTGTTTCCTTGTCTTACATTGTAGTAAACTGACTGTCTCTGGGCCAAAAAACCCACTAACACCTGCTAACATTTTATACAGTCTATGCTAACCCTGTGCTGAGTGGTATCTCAGAGCCTGTGTATGTGTGTGTGTGTGTGTGTGTGTGTGTGTGTGCGTGTGCGTGTGTGGTTGAGCAAAGTGAGAGAGTGGCGGTAAATGCAGGGCGAGCGCTCCGAGCAGAGGAGAGTTTACGTTTTAGCAGTGAATATATCAAGTGAATGTAGCAGAGTTTGCAGTTTTGTGCACTGTATGGGAAAGCTGTCGCAGGAAAAGTTAACACCTGTTTTCTGGTGCATCCAAGACATTGAAACACCAGAAAAAAAACAGAAAGGCGTACTCGTCTTCTGGCGATGGGAAAGGGGTCTATGTCCTATTTTTAGTGGGTGTTCCCGTGTGCTAAGGGGGTATTAGTCAGATGTAACAAGACATTTGAGGATGTCATCTTGGGCTCTATGGAATTGTGATGAACTTTTTCTGACATTTAATAGAGCAAAAATAAATCTGCAGAGAAATTGATCATGAAAATAATTGTTAGTTGCCCTACTTAGCAGTTTAAATACTGATGGAATTTAATGTTTGTGTTGAAACAAATAAGGGTTTCAAAACTAATATGTATGTATACATGCATATACATATATGTATATATATATATGCATATAATTTTAAATTTTTGCATGTAGATTAGATAACTGCAAAACTGCAAATTTAATGTTACAAGGTTTTCAAATTTAAATTTTCTGTACTTGTGTCGATATGACTATTTGGTATATTTCATTTATTACATGACAACAGTGATCTGTGTTAACATTGATGTTACAGTACAGTACAGTACATCTCTGATGAGTTTGGAATCAAGCCAGAGGAGTTAATAGTCACAGGAGTTAATCAATAGATATTGATGTATTCGATAAAGGTTCTTTTAGGTTGTTGATTTTGGCTTATACTAAATTATCTCTCTAAGTCACTGGTGGTTTTATATGGCCTTCTGTTTAGTCTGGACTTCTTGACTGTAATTTGCTGCCTAAGAAAACCTCGGCTGCCCTCGCTATGTCCCCTGGATGGAGCCTGCAGACTGGAGATTGGCAAGTTCATAAATAGTTCACCCCGAGCCAGCGTAATGCCTTTAGCATGTGTTTTGGGACTCCTTGGCAGAAAATAATAGCATGATGGAGAAAGCTGTTTCTTTCTGTGTGGCTGGCGGCATCCACTCATTTACCCAGCGATCTGCTGAACAATCAGTGTGCCAAACCAAATTTACGAGCACATGAACTCCCTCTCTACAGCAAAGCCCCCTCTAATGAAATACCCCTGCTAGATTAATGTCCACGCAGGGATGATTTGCATTCAGACCCACCTATAAATCTTAAGCAATGGCCAAAGACTATTTGCAACTTGCACTCAAAATCAACTGCAGGCTGCATTCAGCTGTAATGGACTGTCCCTGCTCGCATCTCAGTGTGGCCGCAGTCATGCTGGAGGAAAGCCAGGCACCGCTGACCTCTGGTTCTCTCAATCAGGCCCATTAAGACAGAGTTAAGGTTGGTTTGTGTGCTTTGATGGAGCTGGTTGTCCCACGAGAAAGGATAATGATGGCTTTAATGAGCCCTGTTACGTCTATCTGATGGTATTACTGGTAAAGGCCACGCCAAGGGTGGTCGGATGGTATACGGCTTAGTGTGAGTCAGGCAACCATATTACTTTTAAATCACTAGATTCAACTCTGCACCACTGCCTCAGTTCGATTTAACTTTTAACAAGCAAGATAGTATGAAAAAAGTCCTGATATGAAATTCCTGTGACATTTGATAATACTGTTTTCAAATTGTGCAGGATAACGTGGCTTCATTTCAGGCATCTATTTCCAAAACATTGAGCTTTCAGATTGTGATCGCTCTCCGATTTCTAATTCTGAGCTCGGAAGAAATCAGCATGGTGTAAAAGCAGAGCCTTGTGCCTCATTTGCAATCTGCTTCTATGATCTGCAAATAGGAACTTGAGGGATAAACAACCAAATACATGTGTAATTAAGAGGTGTTGATAGACATGTATGGCTTCAACTAAAGCCCCCAATCTGTCATCAGTGTTGAGCTGTCATAGATTCAGTTGAATCTACATGGTTTTTATTTCACTGTCAATCAATATAGTCTGATTCTGAGTCTGATTTGCATCAAAATGAAACTTAAAGGTATCCTGTGGAGTTTTTGACCATTAGTATAGCATTATGGAGCCATGCTTTTATGAATGGGTCTTCTGTTTTGGCTTCTCTCATGCACAACCGCGTGAGTGATGTAATACACAGTCCTGCCAATGCTTTCACACTACTCGTATATCACTGCTCTACAGGTGGTAGTAACGCACCCACAATATATAGCAATGCGCCAGCAAAGGTAGAGAAGAAGAAGATTGCAAGCTAGTAAACATGAATGTAAACAATGCAGGGTTCAGAAAATAATACGAATCGGGTTTGTAAATGTTTTATGAGGAAAACAAACAATGCATTCAATAAGTTTGTTAGACCTCAAGGACAACACACAATACGTTTTCGTGAGTAACACTTAATGTTAACAGAAAACTGTGCTGCTGGTAGGTGGCTTTTGTTACATTTGGACAGAGCTTGGCTAACTTTGTGCTAAGTTAAGCTTGCCGGTGGCTGGCAGTAGCCTACAGTATCTACATATTTAGCGTAAGACATGAAAGTGGTTTGACTCTTCTCAACTCTGGACAATAAACTGTACAAGCGTATTTCCCAAAATGTTGAACTATTCCTTTAATATGCTAATTAAAAATGTATTAAACGTATAGACTCTAATAGAAAGCTGCTATAATGCTATCAAATGCTATAATTTCTTCAGGATAATAAGAATTACCAGGAACACATGACCATGAAAAGCTGTTTACATAGTTGGAGTTTGTTTTCAGAAAGAAAGCAAACACAACTTTCTGGGATACATATAAAATGTGTCTACCTAATGTTCAAAAGTTTTGTCAGTTTGTGAGGAAAAAGTCTAACTCTGAAATGTATTCTGTAAATTTGAAGTGCACTTTGTTCACTTTGCACCCTTTTTACTTCATGCTGAATCTCTTTGCAGCCTCTTTTATCATTACAAACTGTGATGAACACTAAAGCAGCACACTCGGAGGGGCCACGAGGGCCAAAGTACGGACGCTTGTTCATTCTATTTTTCTTCACAGTTGAACCAATTATCCGCCTTGCAGCTGTCAAAACCAGCTGATGCAGCAGCTGAATCGAAGGCAATTTGTAGCATGGTACCTGTGGAGAGCTGTTTGAAAGGCTGCCACTAGGTTTCTGCCAAGTGGGAGTGCGGTGTGTGTGCATGCGTGTGTGTGTGTGTGTGTGTGTGTGTGTGTGTGTGTGTGTGTGGAGTCAACAGCAGATGAGGAGCTACTGCTAACACAACTTCTTAGTCATCACGGGTACAGTGGATGTCAAACACGGACTCTCACAGCTGGCTGGGCCTTTGACAACTAATAGTTGTGCTGAAAATTCAGCGGGAAGTAGTTTGGAGTCTGTTTTTACTGATTCTTGTGTCAATTGGCTGAGTGAGTGACTTGCAGGTTCAAGAGTTTCCATTGCTTCCACTGTTACAGTAGGTGTTGGACTATAACCTGCGTGTTTCCACTCTGGCTGCTGGTGTGCACTGTTGTTTGCGCTCTGTGAACCCTGGAGATTCTGAGGGATGATCTAAATCCAAGCAATATCTTCAGGAATGTAGCCAGAGTACGAGTTTTATTTTATCTGTGTTAGGCCCGGTGCTATAGACGTCAAGGTTGGAAGAAAGTGCAGTCTACCTTTTCGACCTGTTTTCTGCATGAACAAGTGTGTCAGGGATCTGAGATTCAGATCCTATTGAAATCAGTGTATTGACATTTCTGAATGTATTTACATTTGAAATACTGAGTACTGAATAGAGCTTGGTAAAGTGTTGCCACTAGGCTTTTTGGCCTGAAATAACATTACATTCACCTCGCCATGCATAACTTAAATGCAGCCATGGTAGATGGAACGTCTTCCAAACGCTCATCAATAAAGGCACCGCTCCCGGCTTGACAACATTACTGATGAGTGACAGAGTCAGTATATCAATTCTTAAAGGTCCAGCTCCTCTGCTGGTGCATTTTGTGCTCCTTGGCATTTGTCTAAATAATGTATCGACCATTAGGGCAACATCAGATGAGTAGCCTACATGATGAGAAATGAAAGTGGGTGAAGGAAGGGAAAACTGGTGATTTTGCAGAGCAGTCGTATAACATTTAAAGGTTTCTTTTACATCAGCCCTTTGTCAACAGTCTGAAATGTGTTTTCGTTTGTGCTGTGTGTGTGTGCGTGCGTGCGTGCACGCGCAATATAGGGGTGTAAACATCAATCTGGATGATTCAGTGATCAACGATCCAATATCATCGATGCAAAGTGAAACAAATGATAAATATAATCATCTTTCAGATATGCCTTTATTTTGAAATTCCCATGGCAATAATTAAAAGGTCATCCAGGGCTCTTTAAGTTAACTGATAAAAACATTTGCACTTAAACATGAGAAATGGGGCACTTTATAGTGAACAAGAGGACTGTTTTTATTAAAGTGCTCCTCCTCCATGTTTTAAAGTATGTAAAAATACTCTGCTATGATTAATATTTTGTTCAACATGGTTTTCCCACAAAAAAAAGTAAAATAAAAAAACTCTGAAAAGGGGATGGAAGCACATCTACTCTTCTCCCTCATTAACAAATTCTGGATCTGGCCTCAAGCCCCGCCCACGACTGCTGCCATAGTTACACTAGTCACTTGTGGCAAAAATGCCCCAGCCACAAGTGATTTTATTGGTTTCTTGGTACATATGATGTCATAAAACCTGTCTGTCTGAATCCAGATTTTTAAAACTGTTATTGGCACACTGCAGTTTCAAGGCAGACATTCTCAGCCAGGGTGTTGACTGCATATTTCCCTCGTGATATGTCATATAGCAAATAAAAAACATCACATAGACATGTTAACATGGTTAAAAACTTTATTTTTACGAGAGTGGCTCTTTAAAAAGATTGTGTCATTTTAATGTCTGGAAGAGCTCAGTAATAAAATTCTCAAATCATATTTTAGTTGCTTTTTGTGAGCTGATATAAATATAAGTGATTGTGTTAAATGGACATATGATATCGTCTCATATCGATCGCAGATCCCTGAATTGAATCGAATCGAAATGGAATCATGGCAGACTTTGTGATATCAGCAAATTGTATCGTTGTCCAAAGAATCAATATAATATTGTATTGTGATGAAACTTGTGATTTACACCCCTAGTGTGTGTGGTTGTGCATGTGCATGTGCACGTGCGTGAGAGGGACTGCTGGGGCAGACAGCCAGTGGGGGTCATGCACCACTAACTCCTTAGAGATACATAATTTGACAGCACCATGGGAAGCAAACTGCTACAGAGGACTGGACGGACTCATTAGATCTGCTTAGCCAGACATATTTCTGCCCGTAATTAGTTGCTGATTAATACAGATCATTTCGGTCTCAGTAAAATGAACGGCACCAGTATGTGGTGCATTGAGGGGCCTAACACATGATGAATGCCCTTCATTTATGCACTGGACTGAGAAAAAGTCCTTAACCAAGGGAGGCAGACATAAAGGCACACATGCATGCACCTCATCAGACAAGCAAGAGCAAAATCCACATCAAACGCTGAATCGTCCTTTATCTCTTTTTTTTGGGAAAAATCGATCTTATAAAATACTGACAATAACTATAAAATACTGCACAAGAATGTCAAGCTTCACAGTGTCCCTCTGTGGAACCTGTCAGTATGAATGAGCTGTTATAGCAGGCCGCAGGTTCAAGTCATTGATCACTTGGTGACATTGTTGTGAATTGAGGCCGGAGCCACAAAATTGCGAGAAGTGCTGTTCTGTTTTCAGGAGAAAGTTTTGTAAATTCAGTGTTACTTTGGATGTGATTTATTCTTTTTCATCACAGCTTGGATGGTGTTTGTTTGCTAAAGCTTGAAGCATTTCATGGCTGTCACGGTTTCCGCCGAATGACACAGTATATTCAATAAAGCCAATATAACTGTTTGGGTAACTTATAACTCTGGTCTAAGCAGTTCAGTTAAGGACTCAGTAAAGTTAATAGATGGAATTCCTGCTGTTAGCTTTTTCCAGCATAATCAAAGAGGAAGTTTGGTCTGTGTGTCCTGATTTTAAAGTTGAAAGATGCAAAATATTAGGCAAAAGGAATATAAAATAACAAGAGAAATGTGTAATACAGCAATGTTTTGCATGCAATATGATCTCCAATACACACTTAAAAAACCTTCTTACTTGGAAACATGTCATCAATCACACACCTCGGACAAACTGTAATTACATCTGAGTTTCTTCTGAATTCATGAAAGGAAATAGCTGCACATGTATTTCCTTTTATTGCTGTAGCACTGTTTTTTTTCCCCCCTTATTGCCATAATAAGGTCGGTAATGTGATGAAGTGCGAGGAGCCATTTCTTCAAGGCTTAACCCTACTCAATATTTTACAGCGAAAAACAAATAATGGGTTTATAATTACATTGGAGCAGGTCTTTTCTGAAAGAGGCGAGGAAAGCAAAACAGCTTTAGGGGGGAAAGTATCCGAGCCTTTATGATACATGGCACTGTATTTGAAAGTACAGAAATGATAAAAATAGGCTTGGGACACATACGAAACAGGGACACATGGGCAGCGAGATGTTGATGTGTGAATCATTGCAGCTGTGTGGCCTAGTACAGTATATGATGTTCCGATTCATTTGAAGCCAGGCAGGGAGCTATGATTAAATGAGCAGACTAGTGCATTTCTGCAGTCGTGTCCAGTTGCACTTACTCTTGCAGAAAGGCAGATTGATAAACTCTGAGTCAGCATTTTTTTGCACTGGGTGTGCCCTCTGTCCGTTTCCTCCCTCACAACAGGAAACAGGCTGCCCTCATTGCAACACAGCCACAGGAAAAAAAAAAAAAAAAAAAAGGGGCATGAATGTATACCATGCAAGGGACACACTCACGCACACACAGAGTTAAACAGTGTGTTGAAAACATTGACATGATGGTAAAGACAGCAGTGTAAGCTTTGGTTAAAGGAAGAAGCTTTAATTCTGCCACCGGAGATTTGACTTCTCTCTTGGCCACCGTGGGAGAAACCAATCTCGCAGCTTGTGGAGGCCTTCCTGTGGAATGATACCTCCAATGGGATTTGGCATTTCATGCATTATTTATAAGGCTTTGGGAATGCACCTGAAAGAACCTCAGTCGCCAGTGTTTCTGCGCAGTGCAGAAGAAAAACAGTTTTATTTGCATTTTAACTTCAATTTTAACTTTGCATTTGAACGTCCATTCATCAGGATGATAGATTTCTGCTTAGACAAATTCTCTTTGTCTAGACTGCAAACAAAATTAATTAATACTTCCTCAGTGTGCCCGTCTCTTAACCATACATTCTGAAAGAGCTGTTTCACTTTGTCTTAACCTACTGTGGTCCAAGGTTATGCCAAAAGTATAGCAATTTACCTCAGATCCAATCAGTACATTCTTAGTGGTTCAGACTGAGCTCTATTGATTCTGTTTCTCTCGAAAAGGCAACTCATGCTAATTGCAGTACTGCAGGTATTACAAATTCCATGGAAAGGGAGAAGATAAATGAAAGTAAACTACGCCTCTGTTGTCAGTTGCAGCTTTAACTTAACAAGCCAGTGGCTCAGAAATCAAGTGCATAAAGTGATGAAGTTCCGCTCGAATACCAATGTCCATCTGTTTTCTGCACAGTGTGACAGTCTTACAGAATGTACTAACAATCAAGGCATGGCAGATGAGGATTTGTGTAGATTAGTAGTAGGAGTAGTTGTAGAAGTAGCAAAAGTATTTCTAAAGATACCACACACTTCCTGTCTCCTAATTGGGCGTGCTCTCGTTTGAAAGTGTAGTAAATTGTAAGTTACATTTGCACATTTTATTTAGCTAACATTAGATATCTAGGCCTACATTTAGCATTAAAAAAAAGTGTAATCTGTTGCGATCACAGATGTTAGTTGACGTTAGCTTAGCTGTGTTGCCAGATCTCGTCTCGAACAAATTCTCCTGATTTGTCCATATGAAAAATGCCTGTTCAGGAGATATGTGAAAAATGTGTCCAGTATTTACTTTGGAGACTATGGGGCAAAAGGATCGATCAGAACCTGTGTTTACATTCACTTCTCCCATTGGAATCAATACACTCAGAACGGCTTCTAGTGTCCTAAAGAGGCGGGGCCGTAACTGAACACACGTGACTCAGATACAGGAAATGGCTGCAAGTCGCAGCGTCTCGGTTTATCCACGGTCTCTGGCAGTAGGTTGTAGTGGCCTTTCTGCAGGACAGAGGAGCTGTCCAGGGTTCTGACCACTTCTTCCTCGCTCTGGTCTCCTCTGAGGATGTTCGGTCTGCATGTCTGGGTGCAAGCAGCGTAAAAGATGGACATATCATTCAGCAAAACATTTGTGAAATATGGTTTTGATGTGATCATTTTTTTTTTCAGTGATGCATTGTATACACAGCAATCGATAACTTCAGTAATTGCCATTGGATCTGGACTGCAGCATGTGTGTCAATGAATCTCATCCTACCACTGCATTATATTGACCCAGCTCTAGTTTTCACCTCAACCTAATTCAGCAGTTGTAATGGGGTTTGCTCTAATGAAAACACCAGCGGTATCAAGTTTGTTCTCTGCTTTATGGAATAATTAATGTTTAGATGTCTTTGCCGATGTACCAGAGAATAGGAAGCAGATGTTTAAGTAATGCAAGAGATTCTGGAGTGAAGAGAAAGGTGCACGACTAACAAAAACAAACAAGTAAGGTGACTAAGAGTGATGAGATGGAACAAAAAAAACCACTCAGCCCAACAGCGAATTAGACACAGCATTATACAACAGACAGGATCATTATTTCTTCAAGCCGACCCAATAAAAAGCTGAAGTTCAGTACATCCCAGAAGAAACTTTGCAGCATTATAGTCAGTCACTGTACCGTGTTTTCACCATGAATACCTGATTGTTTTCTCCAAGTGAAAAGTGGGGAAAAAAGGTGACAGAGGGCTCATAAATTAACCCCCGATGCAGCCATGCAGTAGCTTTATTGCCCCTCAGTGGTATGGTTCACAGAACAGGCTGAATTTTATGTTGTTTTTATGCCACTTACTGAACTCTATTTCTAAAAGTGCATAAAGTGAAGTGAATTGATTTAAGTTGCAGATTGTATTAGTTTTCCCAACAGTGTAATCTTTAGCTTCCACACGGCATTAGCAGCACACATAACAGAATTTTAAGCTTCGTGACTGGATGCTTGTTGCTGAAATGCACTTTGGGAGTTAGAGTTGACTTCTGTGTTTTTATGTTGGCTTCACTTTTTATTGAAGAACCAGGTATTTGCTTTTGTACCAATGCATTAACAATGAGAGTTTCAAGCTTTGGAAGTGCTCCTATCCAATTATGAATCACCCAAAATCAAGTTTTACGTCCAGAACTGATAAGAGCTCCCTCCTTGGAATTCAGCGATCATTAATTTTGTTATTTACACCTGTGATTTGTAACATGTTTTACATGAAAAACACAAATTCAATAATGTTTGAGACCATGAGGTGTTGAGGTGTTTCTACAGTTTTGTCCACCCTTGTGGTGCTACAATGATAAAAACTCCACTCTGGCCAACACTGTACAACCACTGACTACAGCCTAAAAAATTACCATAGAGTTTAATCAACGCCAAAGCACAAAAAAAGCTTTTTGTATCAGCAAAGGCAAGATGATGCATTTCTAATAAGCACAGCATTGCCAGAGTGTAAATTTTTTACACACCCAGTGGAATATCAATGTATCATTTTGTGAATGTCACTGAGTTGTAGCTTGAATTTAAAGTGTGGCCATTTTTTAGGATGCCAGATTCATCTGTTGAAAAGTGCCTCACTGCCAAATTGCTAAACGTGGCTGCTGCTGTAATGAAGTTGCTGAATCAAGTGATGGTGGTCAATGAGGCGTTGTGTTACTGTATGTCTTTAGCTGCATTACTGACATAATGCAGCATTTTTGTTTCCACCTGCTCTACACGATCAATGAACCAGTGTTTTTCTGTCTTCCAGGTCTGACTGTGACTCTTCCAGAATGGTCAGGTAGGTCAATGTTACTCTTTCATCATCTGTGCAGGATGTTACATCTGCCTGCATTTTGTGAATATTCTCCCTTAAAACACTTCTAAATCCTGTGCCTTTTTTTTTTTTGGTGGGAAAGGCTTTGAGGCAGACATGGTGTTATATAAGTCTTTTGATTTGAGTGTGTAAAGCTGAATATCCTGGCATCATGGTGCTAGCCAGAGTGAGTGGTTTTCCTCTCTCTGAAGGATTGATGCAGGCCTGATGTGGTGCCTGTTATTGGTGTTTGTGGATATTACAGAACTGAGGAAATGATTAGATGTTATGTCAAGTGCAATCCAAGGTCACATTTCCACCGTCGTTAGCTTGTTCGCTGCGTGAACTGTAGTGGCTGGAGATTTGTAGGGGCGTCTCTGCTGACCTAGGATGTGGGCTGAGTTAAAACTGTAACGTGAATCCGTCATTGCTGTGAACACAGCTAAGAAATATGACTTGCATGTAGAGAGTTCTCTCACTGGTAAACACACTCCTTATCTGCAGCTTCTCTCTCTCTTTAGGGATGCCTCGCTGTGGGATCCGAACAGCCTCTCCCTTTGCCTCTGTAGTGTGTATTTAGGACCCGTCAGTGTCTAGACAAGCTGAACAGAGTGTAGCGGAGCCTGTCCCGTGTTTTAGTGAAAATTTTCCAGGCCATGTCTGTTCTTTCCTTTAGGTGTTCGGCTGTCTGTGCTCCCCAGGCCGCTTTTCTTCTGCTCTAAATGTCCTATCACAAAATTGAAGCGAATCCAGTGGGCCACAGCCTGGAGATATGTGCCAGTCTTTGTCTTTGTACCATCGCAGTGAATGCGTTTGTGCACGCAAGAGAGAGACAGAGAGAGAGAGAGAGAGAGAGAGAGAGATGTGCATGTGAAGTTTGTCTGCCACTCAGTAGCATGGCCAATGATGGCGTATCAAAGGAAAGAAAAAAAAAATTCCTTGTAGAAAATAGGTTATATCAAAATTGAATATGTACTGTATGAAATCAGTTGAATAAAAATACCTCATCAGTGTTTAATATTTTATGATTTAGGGTTTTAGGTCCTGTAGGTTGACTAATATAAATCAGTATGTGGTAATGAATGTTATGTGTGTGTTTTTAGTTACAAAACTTTGCCTCAGGTGAAATTGCTTGTGGACAAAAGAGAGATTTTCTGAAGTGTTCAGTAATATAGGCTAAGCGTGGTTTCACAGTGGAAAGTTTTGTTCTTTAAGCACACACATTTCTGTAAGCAGCAAGCAATCAGTTTCACTGCCATCACTAGGGTTGGGTACCGTTCACATTTGAATCGATACCGATCAACTTTCAACATTTGTATTTATTTAGAATATTTGACACACCACACAAAATAAAACCACTCCCTGCCTCCCTCACATGTCCCAGCCTGTCAGTCCGTCAACAGAGAAACTTTACAACAATCGAGTCTGTTTTCAGCTCGTCATTAGCGTTAGGCTATACTATATTATACTGCGGCCAGTGTTGTCTGTGAGGAGTTTTGAAAAGTGTAACTTCACTTGTGAGTGCTTTCAGCTGACACTGTGACTTCTGCAGAGGCTGCTGTCTCTCTCTTCCTCTCTGCTGTCCGCTGCGTTTGTTGCGTTTGTGTGTGAAGGAGGGAGGAGGAGATGACAGAGAAGCTCGCACTCACAAATTTGGCAACGTTTGATTTAACGTGAATTGGTACTCTGTAGTACCGACGTAATTTGATCGGTACGCTTAAAAGTGCAGAGTTCGGTACCCAACCCTATAGCCATCACAGGCATTCAGCCTTACTTGAAAACATGACCAAAACAAGTGTTAGTAGTTTACAGTTTTTCTCACCTTTTTGACTGTCGGGCATCACGATGGCTGACACCACTACAGTGTGCAGTATCGTGCAGCATAGTGATCCCTCGGTCCAGTGTAATGAACATTAACTGGAGAAATGGTTTTCCATACCTAAACAGGTGTTATAATGTTGATACCAGAAGCAGGTCCTCTTTGTTATCATGAAATGTAGTTGTTTCCATATCTCGCTAGTGCTGCTGCTGCTGATGGTAGAATCTAAAAGCACAGCAGTGGAAATGAAGGACGAGGCTTCAGAGGCAAACAATCCCATCTCACCAAATTGATACTTTGATGTGGTTGGAAACCTCCCAAATGGCAGCAGCCCTCTACATATCATTCTTGGTTGTGAATTTGGCCACGGTTCCTAGAAACTTCCCTTCATTAATATAAAGCTGACATGCCAAGACCGTTATTGTGCTAATGTATAAGCAGAGGTTCGGTCTTCGCGTGCACATCTGTACCAGCACATTTTTGAATCATGTGACTTGTTTGGCAGCCGCATACATGGGTTGGAGGCAAAAGCCATGATATTTCTGAATTAAAGTGATTGCAGACTTCTGCACAGCTTTGAGCAAGAGATGTGATGGCATTCATCCTTCAAATTAGTGAAAAGCCTCAAGAGCAGCTCATCTCCCACAATGTCAGGTGGTGCAGTTGGTGATACTGCAGTAATGTTAAAATGCTCAATATTTCACACATCTCTATAAAGTTAGCAAGGCTGGAAAAGTGGTTGCGCTAACTGAATATTTCCAGTCATTGACCAAATATTATTTTTACAATGATGGAAAAATCTGAAGGCCGTCCGTCATTTTGACAGCTTAGAACATGGAGGACGATCTCCATTATTAAACTGAAAGACACGTGCTGCAGCAGTGTTTGCATTTCAGTGTGAGTCTTAATGCGTTTTGCAGTCTTTCTGTCCTCTCCTCACACACGCACAGTTGGACACACGCGCAGTGATGTGATGTCTCAGCAGTCCACTAACTTGTTGCTCTCACTACCAATATTAGCGGCTCTGTTTCAACAATGTTAGACTGAAAAAATGAGCATGCAGGCTGAAATTTACTGTGAGGTTCTGTTGGGATTAAGCTGGGCAGCTAATTTATGTAAACACTGAAACACTGCAGCCTGATTCAGTAATCAGTGTCCCGTACATCTCTGCTGAGTGCGGAGAAATGTCTGTCTGAGTCGAGTTATAACCCAGCAGTTTGATGTGTAGAAGTCCGTATGGAAATACTGTAGAAGCCTGGTGACGTTTTAATGTAAACAGTGAAAGGCTGTGCGTATGGCACTGTGCTCTGATGCTCAGCAGCGGCGGTGCATTGCAAGGTCGCTGTCTCTGTTCATCTTTTCTCTCCCTGTCCGTATAAATGCATAACTATAAGCGTGTCCTGTAGGCTATATGAATTATTTAAAAAAGTAAAATGAATTAAAAATAAATGCTATTAAATATCTTATTATCATTTAAAAAAAAAAAGATCCTGTCTGTCAAAATGACGGACAACAAGAAAGTTAAACAGCTTATCAAATTATATGTAATTGGATAATAAACAAGGGGATAATGATAGACTTTACAAGTGGATGACTGAATGTATCAATTAACAGACCAAATTTTAAAGCAGTTAATCAAAAAAGCACATTATGTAATTGGACAATATAAAGAGTGCTGAATAAAAAAGTTCACAAACTAGAAAACTGCACTCAGAGTGCAGATCTCCGCAAAGTGTGTACGACAAAGGCCGAAATGTGGCCAGCAGCAGATTAGGTAAGGCTTGTTTTTAGCCTAACCAATAGCCACAAATGCCTTTTGCTTTGTGTTTTTGTGCAATATTTACAAAGGCCTTCAGTGTACATTAATTCCTGTTTGCAAGCACATTGTCCTGTCATGTTGACCAAAACGTTGTCCAGCGTATCGCCACCATAAATGATGAGTTAACTGACTAATGCATTTCAGCAGCTGATATTATTGAATGTTTTAAACGACCACTGCTGTAATATTTGTCTGAATTAATACAAACCACAACTGTCTTACCATGGTGTGCAAATCTAAACAGGAACAATTCCTAAACACCAGCAGCATGAAATGTCAATTTCAAAGTGAAAAAGCCAACAAAAGAATCTATAGCGAAAACCAGATTCCAAACTGAAGCAGTTGTTGAACACTTGCGGCCCACCAGCAGGTTAAGAGGAGTGACGAGTCAGCAGTCAATGACGGAATAAAACAGAGCAGTCAATAAAATAGCATTAACAGTCATAAATGTGCACACAAATAGGCTGATGGGTCCAATATGCGAGATTAGCTGTGGACAGACACACGTGCGCGCACACACACACACACACACACACATGAACGATCCCCTCCAGGCTTACGCCTGGCAGAGATAATGAATATGTCCAATAATTACAATAAATAACTAGAAGAAGAATGATTTTATTAATCCCTGGGGGGAAATTAATTGTTTTCACTCCATGACACACACACACACACACACACACACACACACACACACACAGTTGGGAGAGATGGGGCTGCCCATTGTCAGGCGCAACCGGAGCAATTATGGGTTGGGTGCCTTGCTGGAGGGCACCTCAGCGGTGCCAGGATGTGAACTGGAACCTCTCTAGCTGAACAAGCCACCCTTCGGTTCCCAGTCCACGTCCCCACGGCCTGATCCACTGCCGACCCCTTCATTACACAAATAAATAGATGTATTAAAAATCTGGTGATACTTAAATAAATGGTGGATTTTAAAATGAATCTCACAAATAAATGTAACTACAACCTTTACAGATGAAAAGAAAGGGTTATTGTTTTCTAAATCAGCATTTAAATGAAGAAGTTGTCTCTCCATTCACTTTTCAGTTTGCCAAATGATTATTCATATGGCAATCTGGGGCACAAGACCAGGCGGTACAGTAAGTGAGAGCTGTTGTTACGTCTCAATGCAAATCAGCAAAGTGGTTTCACTACAAAGCTGTGTTCATTAACCACATACTATAAGAAACAGACATATTGACATTCAAGAAATACTACATTAATATCCAGATAAGTGCTGCTTGTCAGATCTGTGAATGAATTTTGCTCCTACTCCAATACTTATGTATTTAATTATGGAAGCAAAGAAAGGTCGTAAAGTTTAGAATCTTATAAGCGTCTGAATGCCTGATTGTGAAATATATTCACCCGTTAATGTTGAAAATGAAACACCACTCAATTTATAGCATTGATATATTTGACTTAGTTTATGTGGTTTGAATCCCCCTCGTTTAAATGTCTGCTAGTTTCAAGCTGTGCAATTTTAAACATTTGAAATTTCTTTGCCTCCATACTTGCCTCCACAACTTTCTTTTTTTCCTCTTTTTTTTTGGAGAGACAGAACATTAACAGATCAACAAAAGCGGATCAAAACAAATACAAACAATAAATACAGGACACGATGACCTGGTCCACAACTTTCTATATGCATGCTGCTGCCTCTAATGCTTTCCTGTTGGATGTAGTATAAAGTATCACAGTGTCATTATTCAGGAGCATCTCTTTAAAATGAAGCAGCAGCCAATTTTTAAAATCACCGTGACCTCTTGCTGGGAATTTCTCCATCAGTCACATGATTTATCTTGGCTCCGAGCTCCCTTTTGTATCAGCGCTCAGAGCTGTTTAAAATCACTACAACTGCCAACACAGCACTCTGCTGACAACACACGGCAGACTTACAGTCATTTTACATCTCTCACCCCGTTAATATGCCACACCATGACACAAGTGCCTGGCTGTTTAAAATTTTGTGTGTTACATGGCTTGGTTGGTTTCATTATCATTAATAATGGAAAAGCCACTGAACTTGGCACAGGCGCTATAAATAAATAAGCCTTGCTCCCGAAGGATTGCTTTGCACTGGTTTGATAGAAGTCCGTGTGTGTGTGTGTGTGTGTGTGTGTGTGTGTGGAGAGCGAGAGAGATTGGCCCTGTCGGTGATGAGGGGATTATTCTCATACACACTTCGTGGCTAATGAGAGAGGAATAACAACATGGCGGTGGTTAATTGGTCTGCTGTTCTGGAATCAGAATGGATGGCTTCATTCAGATGTGATTAGAACCTGGCTGAGATAGACAGGCAGGCAGGCAGGCACTCATCAGCAGCCTCAGTGACCTGCTTTTATTGGATTGTTCTTCAGTGAACGTCTGATGATAAGATGTTCTCCCGCTCCCTGATGCACTTTTGTGCTGCACTCATTCATAAACCCACACACACACACACACACGACACAAGCCTACAGCAATTGGACACTTTATCGCACCAACTGCAGTGAGAGTGCAGGATGAAAGTGCTCTTGTCTACCAGTGAACAGTTTTTGAAAGTCCATTTGTTATTTGTTTACTTTTGCCCGGTGAGCTCGCGTATTATGATGGATGGCCGCTTTTTAAGTGTCTGAGAACAGGGGCTAATTGGCATTTGAAATTGCTTGGAATGATGCAGTATCCATGACTGTGGGACTTCTGAGCGCTTCACATTATTGAACATGTTTGTTCAGACGGAGGCCAAAGAAGCTTGCCGGAGAACTGCAGTATATAGAGAGTGACTGGAGGTATTCTGGAGCAAAGCCTCTGCGGGGTTCGCGGCTTTTATTTCCCTATAATTCTCCACAGAGAGTTGGGGGGAAACAGAGAGGCAGGGATTATAAAGCCCTCCCTCCCTCCCCATTATTGTAGAGATGACAATGAAGAGAGTAAAGCTTTGCTGGGCTGTTGTTGTGGAGGTCAAAACCTCTCTCGAAAGTGTGTCTCAGAACAACACCAAGCAAGCAAAGTGTTTCCAATCCGTTTAAACATTAATTCAGGCCATCTTGTTGTATTTGATGTAAAAGTATTGTGGCATCATTCATTCACAAAGCAGAGTGAAATACCAAAGGAATTAGCATAAATGGGAGCAAAGAGACTGCATTCTTGCAACATCTTTTTCTTCTATGAGGCATTCGCTGAAACAGCGATGGAGCTGCAGTTTTCTATCTGCAGGCAGGGCATTTCTCTAAAACAGCACAATGTGTGGGCTGAACTGTGCTTAATTCACACAGAAATCTAACCTAAAAAAGAGCCGGCCGGTCCTCCGATGCACTGACAGTACGTGTCAGGGCGGTTGAACTGATATTTGTCTGCAGGGAGGAGCGTTGACAGTGATGTGTTTCAGGGCCGGTCTCTCTCACCCTCAGCCGGCACTCTCCGCAGGGAGCACACAAACCTATATCGTCTTCTCTCGTCTCCTTCGCCAGTTCTCGTTGCCATGGAGAGCGATGCTCAACTCCGATGGGTACACCGAGCCTGCTTGTCTTTGTCCTTGTGCGAGTCCCTTTTGACTGAGCAAACTGGATTTCAGGCCTTAATCAGGTGTTGTTCTGAAAACACTTCCCTCCACATTAATTAAACAAAAACGCAGCGTATGTGTGCAGTGTGACACATATGCAAAGACAATAAAGGATGTGGTGTTTGAGTCTAAGAATATCTCTCCTGCAGTGAAAGAGCTGCCATCTTTTTTTCTTTTTTTTTTATGAATTGTGGGTGTTTGTGCATCAGTCATTGCACTGACAGGTCTGAAACATGGTGCTTGACTCTGCAGAACTATCACAATAACTAATGCAGGCTAATGCAATGCTCACATCTCCAAACTACACCAGAGCAGACACATTAGCATTTCTTAAATTAATAATGCATTTTACCGAAACAGCAGCAAATGGCAGCAGCCATGACACAATTAGCCAATGATATTACTCAGGACCTCAGTGCAGGATTTTTTTCTCACAGAGCCAGAGTGCAAGTTGTATTTAAGAATGAAAGATGCTTTTTTGCTACAGATGCTTTTACAAAATGCACGGTTTTGAATTGAATCTCCAGAAATTGAGTCTCATGAGATGTTATTTGGAATATGGTTTTATTTGACTGGACAATTGGAAATAGGTGGTTTGCATATGACGCCATACACGATTCGATTTTCAGATGGAGGGCTGCTGTACCAACACTACATAAATACCTTTGATTTGTGCTGTTTATGGCGGTTTCAATCGATCAAATTGGTTTCTAACGGCGTTTCACCAGACCTCTGGGAGCAGTTGATCTAGTCGAAGTTAATGTAGAAAATGGTAGCTAAAGTTGTACAGTTGAAATAGACAGTAACTCTCAAGCACATTTACTCACCCAGGCAAACACAACGGCAGTCGTGTTTCGTTCCAAAATAGTTAATGTCCTCGAGACTCTTGTAGCTCGCCGTGTAATAACAGGAAGGACGAGGTAATGACGATCGTCTCCACAGCGGGTAAAACCTCAAAGTCGTGGGGAAAATCTTTTCTGATGATACCTGCTGCGTGCGAGTTAATCCTATTATGCAGTCACTTCCCTGTATTTCCATTCACATTATATACAGATTCCTTCCTCCTCCATATGAATTCTGCACATCATAATAGAACGTTATCGCAAACCATTCCTTCAACATATGTACATGTAGTTTGCCCGAATCAAATTAGCTATAGTGTTGATGGCTTTCTGTACCGAGCCAGATGTGGCTTCATGTTTTTGATGAAGATCTCATCCCCCTGAGAGAGATGGGCAGGCTGTTGGTTCTTGACTGCAGATTGAATACCTGGGAAACGTGCCTGGCCTGTGTGAGACAACCAGCCCAGCTCAGTGAAAACCTTAACAAACAATAGACGAGAAAAATGCCTCTGTGGAAAATGGTGTCCAGTGGAAAGAGATGAGAAATTTCTGAGCAATGATCAGTAGAGGACACAATCACTTTAACTGCAGTAGGGCCTGACCGATATGACATTTTTGAGGCAGATACCATAAAGATTTTTGATGGGAAAAATGAACTGATGGCAGCCGATACAGTGAATTTTTGAGCTGGAATGAAATTCGACCTTTTCTATGTGGATTATGCACCTATTTGACTATGCAGAGGTACTCAGAAGGCTGCTTTCTCAAACAAATAACTTTAATAAAGAATATTTAACATTAGTATACATTATTATACATTATAGGTCTACATACAATGTATTACATTGTCAAACAATTCTAGAAATGAACACTGACAAAATAAAGAATAAATTAAAATAGAACAAACTATGAAGCTGCACAGACACTACAAAGAAACCTGATCCCACGTTACCTTTTTTTTTCTTTGATCAACCAGGTTGTGTTTCTAATCTTCTTAACTCCCTAAATTGTTTTTTTTTTCATTTCTATCTTTGGTCAGAGACAAAAATAGATAAACAGGTATTTTTGGGAACAAAATCTGACAAGTTGATGTTCATGGTACTATATTAAATCTATATTAATAGTTGTCCAAAAGATATTCAGTAATATGATTTAGTTAAAGTATACATAACGTAGGCTACATGGCAAAAATGTCTGCCATTAATACAAAAAAGTTTACAACAAATAGCACTGTCAAGTGCACTTAAGGGTAGTCAAGTACACGTAAGTTGTACTAATTTAATTATGCATTGTAAATACATTTAAGTGCAGTGTTAGTACATTAAAACAGCAGGCTTTAAGTACATTAATCATGATGGACATACGTATATAACTACAGTTAAGGACAAGTTAGTAAACTTCTGTACAAGGACTTTGTGAAAAAGGTCACACAAACCATCTTATTAGAAAAGGAATTTGAATTAACATTTTAAAAAGGCAATGTAAATTTGTCCAGTTAACTTCCAGTGTTGTTTTTTCTGATCCATAGCTTGTTCCATAAATGCACCATCTGTGCAACAATGATGGATCAAAAATGTGCTAAGTGTGTTATTCACTGTAATAGTTTTTATGAATTTCAAACAAGTTTCAAGTCTTTGCAGGTTTGTAAGTCAGACTGCACTTGAAATGTATTGAAGCCAGCAAACCGCATATATAGAAATGTGAAAAAAACTAACAAAAGAGATGGCACTCTTGCAAAAGTAGTCAAATGTAGTCATCAATAATATAAACTGTGCAGTAAAGTATCTGAGTTGCAGTCAATAATAGGCCGATGCATGCAAACACTGATCTGGTCTTTTAAGTGGTATTTCTTTAGTACTTAACAAGCTCAACTCAGCTTTGCTTTCATGTGGCATTAGTAATATTGTGTGTTGTAGCGTGTACTCTGGTAATACTGTGTGGTTAGTGGTTTTGAAACCAATAATATTTCGGATCCTTTGATGTCATTTCCTCTCCTGCAAAGACTTCACTGTTACTAAGACGACGTTACAATACAGAATTCCATATTGCCAGGTTTGCTACACGACATGAAATATGATGCAGTGCTGTTCTAAAAGCGTCTGTGAAAAATGAAGTGCACAAAGATAAAACAAAACATGAAAGTCACCACTCCCCAGTGGGAAACCTCTGAGGGAAAATGGATGATTTTGATGCAGAGCAGTCATATAACATTTAAAGGTTTCTTTTTTACATCTGCCCTTCAACAGTCTGAGATGTGTGTTCTGTTTGTCCCTCTGTAGGAGACATGCCTCGCTACCTGTAGAAGTCACAGAGAATCCTGGGAGGTCAGTGTCTGCAGGCTGCAGAAGAGTCGCCCCCTGTCGCAAGTGGAAGTCGGCTTCCTTTGGGTACAGTAAGATGTTATTTTTCAGAATCGTGTTTATTGCCAAGTATTTTTTACACACAAGAAATTTGTCTCGGTGATACGGTGCATAAACAAGAACACAAAAAACACAAAAGTATATATAAACAAATGAATAGAAACAGTAGGTAACATAAAAACAGTAGGTATATGTAAAACAGTATGTTCTTTATGAAGCTGCATAATTTAGGGAATATGTACAGGGAATATTGAGAGGAAAGTGCAATATGTGAATATGCTATTTGCCAATGACAGTATAATTATGATTATGATGCATTAATGTAATGCATCGTGCTATGAGCTTATAGATGTAATTCTGGATGTTATTAATGTGTACAAGAAGATTGGTGTTCTTAGATGGAGACGGTCATTAAATCCTGAAATCCCTATTGTTCTTTTTTTCAATTATTGGTGTAGTTTAGGCTTAATTTTATCTTTGGACTGACATGTCTGTTTAAGTAGTACTCAGGTAACACTGGTCACGACGTGTAAGTCTATATAATCTCCAGATACACCGGACGCAGCAGCCTCATGCCACTGTTCCACACTTGAGATTTATTGTGTATTTGTCGACAGATTTCCCAGGGGCAGCTCATGAGGTGTCAAAATGAAAACCATTCTACTCTTCTTTGACAGGATACGTTATTATCTACCAGTTGTCAAACCTACATGATGAGTTTCAGCTGAGCTAAATCAATATAACAGGTGGACACTAACATGGGCTTCTCTCGTGCTCTCTTTCTGTTTTTCTCTGAGACACAAACGCAGACTGCCATTAAAGCCATCGGCTGTTGGCTCGCTTTAAAGAGCCCCTCATGTTATATGGTGTTTTTCATTTGCTACAAGACATATCAGGAGTGAAATGAGCAGTCGACACCATGGCTGAGAATTTCTGCCTTCAAACTGCAGTGTGCCAACAACAGTCAGCTGGGACATTTTATGGAATGCACCATCCACAAGTGACTAGCGTAATGCCTAAATTCCACAGGGCACGTCTGCGGTGCGTTCTGGCTCCGACGCGACCATCGGAGCAAATCAAGGCCACTCTAGTCGATGCTTGTGATTCCACCAGTTATGCCACGGCACGTCCCAGGAGCGGCTCTTCGCTCTGCTCCGCTAAACATACGTGCTGAGTCTGTTTCTGACGTAAGCAGCATCAAGCAGCACAGAGCAGATCAGGCAGGAGGGAGTGGGACAGAAAAGGAGTAGTGCATCCAGTCGATTTTCAAAACACCATGTGCAGTGCATTTAACTATGTTGCCTCCTCACTCCATGGTGAAAATCAAGGGAAAACCAGGGAAAATAACTAAATCAACAACAAGTCGACGTCTGACAGGCAAAGTAAACTTTTGTTTGTTTGTTGTTCTCTTTATACATCCGTGGGTTTACACAGGGATCTTGTGATATCGCGAATCCACGGCGTGCGGAGGACGGAGCGTGCCCTGTGGAATTAACAGGTTGTTCAGGGGTGGCATGAAGAATGTGTGTGCGCACACACTGGCCAAGTATATGACGGCCATTCTCATGCTCAATTATGTCTCAGAGGTTTTTGCAGCAATTTTTGAGTTGATACCATTTGTTACACAGAGTTTGTGCAAAATGTTGCCATTTTTGACCACTCAAAAATTTATAAAAAAATAAAATAAAAAATAAATAAAAATATTAAAATTCAGACGTCAACAAAAAAAAATTGATGCTGTGATTTGGTATCAAAAACTTTTGACATTTGAAGATTCTGTTCTGGAAATTGCTCAGGAACCATCTTATTGTCAATATACTTAAAGTAATAAATCCTCTGAATGTACATAAAGTGTGCATGTCTGTAAAGCGGAGACTTGTGGGTACCCATAGAGCCCACTTTCATTCAGATAATCTTGAGGTCTGAGGTCAAGGGACCCCTTTGAAAATGGCCCTGCCAGTTTCCCTCGCCAAAATTGATAGCATTATTTAGCCCCCTTCCCAACAAGCTAGCCACGCGAGTCTCCTATTGAGGTGGCACCTGGGGTGGCCAATCAGATTTCCGTGGTAAAAACACAAGCACGCGCCATCTTTAAAACATTTAGAAAAGTGAAGTTTAATTTCAGTCTGGTAACGGAGACTGAACGGATGATTTTTGCCTTTACATCCTACTTGGACCTCACAACGGTTATGAGAGGATAAAGCTGCTTTCTTTTGGGATTATTTGGGTCCAAGTCTAACTTTTTGTTTGCACTAAGACCACATCTCAAAGTACAACTTGAGAATGTGACGGTGCATCAGACTTCTTTCAGATAACCAGCTGTCCGACTGATGGTCCACGCAGGTGAATCTGACCCTCAGACCTCCACCCTTACATAACCCAAGGACGCACGCTGTCGTGGAAGTAGGGCAAATTTTATAATTGAACAACCGGTTGAAACCTGCTGAGAAATAACAACATGGGAAGATGATAAGGCTCTGCGTCTGTTCAAGAGGTTTTTGTAAAAGTGTGTGCATGTGTGTGCACTTGTGAACAGTGGACTTAGGCATCGCAACACATTCACCATCTGGGGACTTCCCGTCAACAGGGGACATTTTTTAAGTCCCCTGTTTGACATGCTTTAAGTCATTCTAAAATCATGTCTAAAACCCTCTGGTGATTTTTTTTTGTCACTTTTGGGTCGTTTGTCGTTGGGTGTGTTTTTGGCAGTCATTTAGTCATTTTGCATCTATTTTTAGTATTTAGCATCTTTTTCTGGTGGTTTTGCATCTATTTTTGTTGTTTTCCTTGTTTGACATGCTTTAAGTCATTCTAAATTCATATCTAAAATCCTCTGGTGATTAAAAAAAAATCTAGCCAAGAGAGGACATGAAGGCGTGTGAGTGTTTATTTAGTGAACACTCACACAAAGTATTTTAAACACTTTATTTTAGTGTTTAAAATAAAGTGTTTGATGTTTAAAAAAAATAATAAAAAAGCACATCTGCAGCAATATTAGGGTAAAATAACTTAAAAGTCCATCTTCTATTCTATTTTTTTGGGTCAGCATGCCCTGACAGTCCACTGTTGGTAATATTGGTGTGTGTGTATGTGTATGTGTGTGTGTGTGTGTGTGCGTGCGCGTGTGCATGCAAAGACATGCCGCAGTCATTACCTTGCTGCCCGTGAGCTGTGCCAGGTGGGGTTTGAGATCCTCGCCAATCACAGAGTAGATAGCCACCAGACAGAACACGCTGGCCTTGCGAACGCTGCTCTCTGTGTTGTCATAGCCCTGCAGAGAAACAAGGCAGCATCAGGCACCACACACACACACACACACACACACACACACACACACACACACACACACACACACACACACACGAGGGGTCATCAGGAACGTGGGAGGAGTCGCAGAGAGTGCAGAGTACACGCAAACATTTCCAGGGACAAATAAGGCAAATAGTTCGCAGTGTCCAAATATGAACATTGACCAAATATGCCTCTTTGGATGTTTCTGCTCTGCCTGTCCCCACAAACTGTGTGTTGTTTCATCCATATGAATTAGGACACGTGTTTAACACAAGCAATGTCTATTTCATTCAGTTTTGTGTGCATTTGTTTATCATTTTTGTGAGTTTTATCAAATTTTGCAAATAGAAAGAAAGAAAAAAAGAGGAAGGAAGGAAGGAAGGAATGATGAAAGAAAGAAAGAAAAAGAAAGGACAACATGAAGAAACAAAGAAAAATAACTGAAGAAAGAAAGGAAGGAAGAAAGAAAGAAAGAAAGGAAGGGAAGGAAGAAAGAAAGAAAGAAAGAAAGAAAGGAAGAAAGGAAGGAAGGGAAGGAAGGAAGAAAGAAAGAAAGAAAGAAAGAAAGAAAGAAAGAAAGAAAGAAAGAAAGAAAGAAAGAAAGAAAG
>JAOVVB010273590.1:3490-17920 GCA_028570985.1 Heterobranchus longifilis | reverse complement strand
GTACAGCCTCACAGATCTGCTAGCATGGCTCTTTGTGTGTCAGTTCGGTTTGCCGCAGTAGTGTGACTTTATAACTGGTGGAAAAATGTCCTCACCCTGGCATCCCTAGTGTCAGTGCCAAAAACCAAATTCAGTTTAACCACTCAATTTCTTAAAAGGCTATTTCTTTTAGTGCCTCTTAAATGTAATGCTTAAAATATTATGCACTTGTGTCATGAAAACCAATCACCGGCTGGAAAGGAAATTCTGTATCATATAAGCTTATGGATATTAAAGTAAAGGTCCATATTCAATCTACCTGACAAAAAAAGTATCCCCAGCTGACTCAATTTCTCTTTCCAGCGCCGTCACAGTATACTGTCCCTCATCCTCTGTGGTGTCTGAGAAATGCTGTGTGCATCTGTAACCTATGCCTTGCAAGCTGTGCACGTCTGAGGTAAGAAATGCTTCATCAACTCAATTTCCTCCTAAAGTCTCATTCTTCTTACCTGCCACCCGTTTCCCCATCTCCTCTCTCTTCTATTTCTCGCTCTCTCCCAGCGAGTGTACGGAGGTGCAGATTTATGGAGCGGCCCAGTCGCTGGTGGCCACAATCCAGCCTGAGCAAGTGATTTGTTCAGAGATTACAGACACAGAGGACAGAGAAAGGAGCGCTAATGATGTTATGGACAGATCTGTGTGAGAGAGAAAGATAGAGAGAATGTGAGTGTCATTTTGGAAGTAGTCTCTACTTAACAAGGGTTTTCAAGTCCATTCTCTGCGATAGAGACAGTCTATCCTTAATAAGACTCTGGCGTTAACATGAAATGGTTTCTGGGAAGTATTTCATTGCACTTTATTTAAAAAAAAAACTATGTTTCAGTTGAAAATAGAGCTTGTTTTGCAGGTTTATGATGACTCATGGTTGCGACAGTGACACACGCAACAAAGCTCTTCAGCCCCTATGTCAAAGAAGGGTTTGAATAAAATAATTGCCTCGCGGATGGTGCAGCACAGTCCAGCAATTAACAACATCTCACTTTAGGAAGTAACCAAGGACACTTCGGAGAGGGCACCTTCAGTCTCCTCCACCCGTAGACCTCCAGCCATATGTGGCCTGGTTGGAGCAGCAGTGTTGATGGGGGCCGTTGGCAGTGTGAGATGGCGCCCCTCCTGCTCTACTTAATTACCTGTGTGATGGAGTGTTTCCCCACCCAGCAGAGCCTCTGTGTGTCACACTGTCAGGGGCAGTGCGGACACACAGAGCTGACCACTCTCACCTGCTCCACCTTTTCTCTGTCTCTCCTGTCAGATCAGGTTAATAATAAAACTGCAACAGCTGGAGAGCTTCTTCTTTTTGGTCAACGTCTATTCCTGCTTTTCCCTATATACACACACACATATGTATATGTATATGCACATGTGTATGTATATACGTGTGTATATATATATATATATATATATATATGTGTGTGTGTGTGTGTGTGTCTGTATATTAGGGCTGCACGATATGAGGAAAATATGCGATATGCGATAACATTGTTGAACATTGCGATAAAGATATTACTTGCAATGAATAAACAGTTTATCAGTGTATCAGTTCTGCCTGCTGCTTTCAGTGTTCAACTAATTGATTGTTGAATTAAAAAAAACTGAAAGGAAGTTTATTTCTGACATTATTTTATTGAACAAATTGAACATTGAACTGAACATAAAAGGCAACATTAAAAAAAAAAAAAGAAAGATACATTTGAAAGAGCAGCTTTCTACCGATACTTTATTTCAACTAATCCCTGAGTGTCTTTTCGTGATATGTTGCTGTCTTTCACGATGTGTTTATTGCAAATTTATATTATGATGACAATAAAAACAAACAATATACTGTGCAGCCCTAAAGTCTGATCATCTAATCTCTCCTAAAATGTTTTCTGTGTATCCCTCTCCACATATTCACTAACCCACAAAGGCCCATATTATTTCAGGCTTCATTTTGTGACAGAACATCCTGTTAAAATCTCTGGAAACAACAAATTTGAAGACAGCATGATAACTTGTATTTTTTTTTTTTGTGCCAATGTGGACCTCAGCTTTTTTCTTCTCTTTATCTCCCTTAATCTCTGAGCTCCCATCAAATGCATTTCCCTGCAGTTGTCAGAATCCACATGACTACCTCTGACCTCCAAATTAGTTATTCCATGATGTTCTCCGCGTAGTCCGGGCTTGGCTGGTCCACACCAGAGAGTAAGTGCAATGCTGGTTGGATATGAGTAACCACGGTAATCACTCGCAGACAGTGACAGCTGACAAGCATCTATTGGCTGGCATGCAGTGCATATTTCAGACACACTCATGCTCAACGTCACGGGGAGTTAAGCTCTTGTCATTTCTCATAAGCTCTGAGTCGGGGTGTAAAGGACTCGAGGCCCTTCAGCCGAACAACAGCATTGAAAAGCCTCAACCTTCCTGTGACCCCCTCAGTGTACAATAAACACAGACCTTTCCATCTCCCATTTTATTGTCTTTCTCTTGGAAAGAAAAAAAAGAAAAGAAAAGCAAGAGTTGGCACTGGATTGGCGGTGCAATCCCAGTGTGATTATGAGGCTTTAGGCTCCAAAAGCTTTTTGTGTCTAATTGTTATCTTCCAACAGAGATTGTTTTCCTGAGAACCACAGTGACGGCTTACGGGTCCTATCACTTAGGCAGTTACGACGTCAAGTTTGACATCCTGGACGGCAACGTGGATAATGCCTTCGACATCATCAAGCGGGTAGAGAATGGAAAATATGTGGGTGAGTACAGGGATTTTACTCTGCTTTGTGTGTTGTTGTGAAGTCTGGATAAACCAAACTAGTGCAAACATTTGACAATAGCAGCTTTAACATGCAGCCTGTAGTGCTGGGAAGGTTACTTTTGAAATGTACTAGGTTACAGATTACTAGTTACCCCATTAAAAATTTAATAAGTAATGCATTTCAATTTTTATAACTTATTACATTTGATTACTTTTTGACTACTTTTCTAAAAAATGTTTTAAACTGGGCAATAAAGCCCTCAAAAGTCCTAAAAACATACATTTAAAGCAGGCAGTGTAGAGTGTAATATGCTGCAGTGTTGTCTGAAAATATGCTGAAAAAGATGCAAAACAACAGAATGGATGTTATATTCTATAAGCTGTTTACCCAAAATAATGTTTGGATGTAACCCCTTTGTAATCCCCAACATTTTGATTAGTATCTGTAATTTAATTTAAAAAATGTTCCCAGTAACTGTAACTGATTACAAATTAATTTTGTAATTAGTTACAGTAATTTAGTTACTAGTTACTTCCCAAAACTGCCTGTACCACCCGACAGCCTCCGTGACTGGAAATTGCATTTTCTTTTTGACAAAGGAGCCTTTTTTTCTTAACGTATGTCTCATTTTGAAATGTATAAAATACATGTATGTGTTTTTTCTTTTTTTTTACAAATCAAACTCACATGTGCACATTGAGTTGAGAAGGGGCAAAAAGCACAAAAATCTCCCATAAGGAATGTCGGGACGTCCTGACATAAGTACATCTGACACAGCCCGTTATGGTCTTTGCAGTGTTGCGGCATCATGTAACTGTCATCGTCTTCATGGGGGCTCTTGGTGTCTGTGTCTTTGGAGACTTGTCCTCTGAGTGGCTCTTTGAGACAGACGAAGGCCTGTTTCGGTCTCACCAAATATTTGGCATCAATTTCTTGTGGTTAAACAAAGTACCATTTAATTCACTTATCTATGGCTATGCTTATCCCAAGCAGATCATTGCTTTCCACAGTGAGTTATGGCGGTCTGAATGTACGGGAATAGAGTGCATAAATCTACACTTGTATATTCACTTGCACGTATGCACGAGTGATTGCAGTTGACAAGCACTTCATTATAACTACCTGTTCAGCGACCGCCAGCATGCAAAAAGAGCCCTGCACTAGTTCAAGTGGGAGCAGCAGATATCTCCAGTGGTGTGTAACAACAACACATGTTTGGGGAGAAGCCATTCCCATCCTTTAGTCTGGTGGTGACCCGAGGCTGCTGCACGCCTGTGAGAGAGCAGAACTGAGTCTTGGGTCCCGGGAGGATGAGGGTGTTGTGAGCACAAGGATGACACATTGTTGGGCCCGTCTAGGTGCTTTTGTTTTGGTTTTGTGCTGAGATGCAGGCAGGGTGGTAGTGTAAGGACAGCGTCTTCTTCTCCTCCTCCTCCTCTCGCTGATGGATGAAGGGACGGCTCGTCAGTATGCACACATCTGTCTTTGCAGAATGAAAGGGAGAGAGAGGGAGGAGGAGGAGAAAGTGTGTGACTGTCAATGGTTCAGGCTGGATTGTGGGTGCACGCAAGTGTTCCTCTCTTGTACACTTGTGCAGAAACAGATGTGTGCTTAGGCATGGGACCATATGAATATTTTATATCACGATTATCCTGGCCAAAATAATTGCGATTCCTGATATTATCCCGATAATCATCGGAATATGCTTAAAACTCTTTAAAATGGCACTAAAACACACTGGAATCACTTTACCTTTAGATAAGAAACAGATATTTGGATTGCATCACAGAGAGGACATAAATGATTTTAGTGAATATGAAACATTATTATGTCATCAAAAAGTCATAGTATAGGATGTTATAAATGCTGTAGCGTTTGTTGTTGTTGTGGTTAATAAATACATGCACAGCGATGTTAATTGTACACACAACAAACACTTTCACTTTCTACTTCTTCTATTAATAGGCTACATCACATGAGAAGATAGATTTTCTATAAAATAAAATATGGCTGTGGCCAAATTAATGTTACGTTTAGAGGAAAAACTGAAGTCAACTGAAGTCAATTCGCCGGTGAAATCACTCGTGAGGATATTCATTATCTGCGATAAAATTAACTATTACTATCCCATATGTGTGCTCATCAAACGTACCCAAATATAACACACAAAGACATGAGAGAAAAATGTTTGTAACAGCAATAATTCACATAAAGCAGTTATAATTATATTGTACTGTTTTATAATAGTATGTTTTTGTTGGAATGCGCAACGGTGTAATTCTGCATGAGTGATAAGCCTTATTTTGTAATCTATCATCGACTGTGTGTGTGTGTGTGTGTGCGCGCGCGTGTGTGTGTGTGTGTGTGTGAAGAGGATTTAGGGAGAAATTCCCTGTTTATAGTGGTGCTCATTTGCAAGTATGCATGCGTGTGTGTGCAAGGGAGGGAGGGAGAATGAAATTGCAGAGAGGGAAAGACAAAGTGTGCGACTGTGATTCAATGAAAGAGGAAAGAGAGAGAGAGAGAGAGAGAGGGAGAGAAAATATGTGCAGAAGTAATCCTGGGTGCTTTGCTTCATGTGGTTAAATGTATTGTTCCATTTCCCCACGCTAGGCCTCAGTGTCTCGCCGAGCATTAGAGCACTTAAACTGACGACCACATGAAAGGCCTGTTTGTGAGGAGCCACTTCTCTCCCAAACCCATTGGATGCTTATTGGATGCAGCTCTTGCATGTTAGCACCAGTTGCCCATCACATATCCAAATTGAGGCCCTGTGCACTGGAGCCTTTCGGTCACTGACTGCTCGCCGTGAAGTGTGGTGTCCACGGTGCGATGAAGGCCCTCTTTGGTTTTATTTAGTGGGTTGTGCTGCTGGTGCTTTGGCCCGCAGATGCTGCTGTTGCGTAACCATTGTATGAGGCTCGCTGACGTGTCACTTAAGGAAGCTTAGTTTCCAGTATCTCCAGTGTCTCCAACAGTGGTATTACAGCTTGGTGGGATGTGAAGAGTAGCAGACATTGAGGCTCCACTAATGAACAAGTGCGTGAACTCAAACTAACTTTGGCCATTATTTTTGGCCACTTCTTGTGTTTTTGAAAGGGACAAAAGAGGCAATTAGGAATCCTCAGAATCCGTTGCTAACTTGAAAAAAAAAGTGATTCTTGAAAGGTTCGATTGGCTGACGCTCTTTTCCGTTATGCTCTCTTACTCACTCTTTTTAAAACCAGTCGACTGCACACACAGGCATGCAGTGTTTGCATAGACATATGCACATATACACACACACACACACACACACACACACATAGAGGCTGACAGTACACCAAAAAGTGTAAGAATTGCACCACCCTTTCCTAGTTCCTGGTCATCCATCACTGGCTTTCCCAGCACTGTCACATCTGGAAGACAACCCTGACAGCCTTACACATCTGTGCAAACACAACAGGCCCTCAGCACTTGGAAAACATGATCAGAAACAATCAAACACTTACAGATTCCCATGACGACCACAGTAGCACAGCGACGACCACACAAAATCCCCGTAGGTATGTGGACGCACAGCAGAAGCGATATATATATATATATCATCCTCACAACAAAGACAACATTTGTGACACATATTTGGAAACACAAACAGTGGAGGAATGCATTACTCATGCTAACGCTGTCATCCACTTTTGATTAGGGACAGGTTGTTTGAATAGGGTTGATAATGGGATGATTGATTTTGGCAGTCAGCAGGTGGATGGTCCTCCCTTTGAAAACACTGGCTCTGTGGTCTCTGCAGGAAGCATGAGTCTCACACCTCTGATAAAAAGCTGGTGGTTCCCCTGTTTTATTATCTCTCAGTGACATACATCATAGTGGGGAAACTGGGAATATTGTCTTTGACCGCTCCCATTGAGGGTATTAAGGCTAGAAGTGTTGCTTTTTTGTCCTTCATGTATCAAGGTATTTGCTTGCTGAGCATACATGAATTCTTTCAGCTTTGCTTTAGCAGTTACTTAGTTGTTGAAATTATTTATGTATGTATGTTTACATTATAAGGGGAAACGACAATATTGATGTTCGATTCGTGAACGATTTGTTCTTTTTGAACGACTCTTGGAGAGTTAACTGTGTTTTGCATGCACAGTTGTGCATAAGGCCGTGTTCAGACCAGTTTCTGGTGAAAACGCAAGTTCTCCCATTCATTTGAATGTGGATAGTGTGTTTAGGCTGCAGCGGTGGGTGTCGCAGGGGGATGCTGAAAAATACTGCAGCGAAAAGTTGAGACAGATTGAACTTTTGGAGAAACGCAACCCAACGTCACGCTACGGTGGCCAATCATGTAACTGGTGCACAGACTTGTCAGTCTGTTTTGAGGCAGTGCGTGAGAGTAATGTACAGTAAACAGTAAACATCCCTGCCTCTGTCGCTGAAATTTAAAAAAAACTATGAGGGAAATGAAACACAAGCACTTAACTGCCCAGGAGTTCATGTAACAGCTGATTGTTTCCCGCTCCAGCACGGCCCCTCGTCTTTTTTTTTTTTCTCTTCTTCTCCGTCGCTGCTGTGAAATGAAGCTGCCTTCAAGTGCGGCCGGAAATGTCGGAATCATGAAAACACTCCGACGGAAAACAATAATTGTGAAACACAAAGTCTACTTGTGCTACAACAGGACGTCACACAAATGGGCAACAAGTGACACTCCCACACCGCCGGACGACCCGAACTGCTGCAGACTCCAGACTCTCGGTCAAACTCTCGTTCAGCGCACACCTGAGCCAAGGAACGAGTCGTTCGTGAGCATACACCCACTGAGCCAGAACAAGTGCAAACCCACACTGAGCTGTGAAGACACTGAGGCCGCATCGTTTTCATTTTTAACCGGCGTTTTAAAATAAAAACGAGGCATAAAATGCGAGGCATAAATGTAGCAAAAGATGCGTTTTAAAACGAAAACGTAATAATGTGGATGAGGTCTTAGATCCTGAAACATGGTCCATGCACGAACGCTTTGAGCTACGCAAGATTGATTTCATGCGTCGTTGCGTTGAGAAATGCGTCACCTGAAAATCGTAACGCAACGCAAGCGTGAGCTGCAGTCTGTTCGTTGCTGCTAGGAGCGCTGTACCATGAAACAACAAGAGAAAGCCGACTGCTTCTGTTTGTGTTGACTTCCGCTCAAAATAACCACAGCTGACTCTCGCTCAACATGTCCGTATGCATCGGCATATTTAGGGAACGTCGTCACCTCTTCATTCAGACACACGACACATCCCATCGTCTATTTCCTTTTTTTACTGTGGTCATGGAAACGCTTTGAATATCTCAATATTGCCCCTGTGAGGACTTGTTACATCCACCGGTGCTTAATAGCGCACGGTCAGTATGTTCATCTGGGACTCACGTTTGTGCCAGCTGGGCCAGGCTTTGCCATTTGCGTCCGCATCCTTGCGTGGACCATGTTTCTGGCCTTAGACTGCGACACACTGAGCCAAACTTCTGCGTCAGGTTGGCGGCTATTTTGTTTGTGTTTATAAGATTGCGGCACGTTACAGAGATGTTTATTTATTAGACTAAAAAAAGCTAAGAGAGCTTATTCTCTCCACTCGAATTAAAACAAGGTGAGTTGTTCATGAGTCGGTTCGTTAGTGGCGGGTGAACGTCACAAACCAGGTTACTTCTCATCACTATGTGACAACCACACCAATCATATGTCTTCTTCTTCACCACGCAAAGTATAAAGTTAACAGAAGCAGCGTGCAGCTATACATGGAGACAATATTTACTGTATAGAATGATATGACTCAGCCAGCTGGCTGATTAGCATCACGTGTGTAAATCAAATGTACCACACAATCTGTAGCCAACTGTGGAATCAAAAAGTCACCACATGTTTAGTCATCCCTTGAGTGTGTCCAAATGACTCCTCTTCATGAGTAATTATTTGTCATGGAAGGATTTCACTCTAC
Source organism: Heterobranchus longifilis (assembly GCA_028570985.1). NCBI lineage: Eukaryota > Metazoa > Chordata > Actinopteri > Siluriformes > Clariidae > Heterobranchus > Heterobranchus longifilis. The sequence continues at coordinate 9,192 of JAOVVB010273590.1, read as the reverse complement.
CATTAATCACTGCTGTCTAATTCTTTTTCGGCAGGAAAAACTGATTTATGCAGTATTTATGTTTATCTTATGCTGGACAGCAACTGATAATATAGTACCTTCTCTTCATGAATCATACCCGTACCTCTGGACAGAAACTGTAAGTCTAAGACGCCGCAGCTAAATTCCATTCATTTTTGAAATGCAGGTGGAAATATGCCTTTGGGGGTTTATATCCTGTGCAGAGAATAAATAGCGTTTGCGCTGCCATTGGCAGAGGGCTGGCAGCCAGCGAGGCAGACGGTAAGATGAATGGAAGAGGAAGCGGACAGTTTGTCTCGGCGCAGGTAGTCGTGGTCGTCAGTGCAGCCGTCCACAGCGGCTGGTGGAATGTGAGCCGACTGTGTGAGACATGACTGCTGCAGAGCCAGTGGAGCTTGTGGCTCTGGCTTGTGGCTGTGCTGGTGAGGAGTTGAGGACAGCAGCGGAGATAAGCAGACAACTTGCTCCGTTTGAGCGGCTGTCATTTGGATGAATCATGACATGGTAGCAGCGGGCCCACTAGAGCGCGCCAAGCCCATAAGGAATCTGTGTCTGCCCCACAAGAGATTAGTACAGCTAATCAAAACAGGGTCTTCTCCACCCAACAACCCCACAACGCTCCCCTCGGGTGGTCCCCCGTCACCAATGCACCGATGAAGAGATAGTGATACAGATGTGTCACGCTCAAGAAGATTCTGGTATGTACACATATAGTACACATTACATGTAATAAAACTGTCTTAATAATTCACCAGATACACTTATCTCCCTTGGCTCGGTGATCTATTTAGTTTATACTCGTCATCACTCTTCGCTGTCTGCCGCTGTGATTTTAAGGAAGTGTAACTTTGTTTAGGTATAGCTCAGTTCACTAAATGAATGCATTGTTAGCCATGTTAGGGCCAAAATAGATAGCAAAGTGCTTAAACAGCTTATCAAGATACGTTACACTTTTCTTCCATTATAATGTAGATGGAGAATATAATATAAAATCCAGATTTAAAATGCAAACAAAGCCGGTTTTCATATCCTTTCCATTCAGTCTACATTGTCAAGTCTATATTTTGCTCCTTAGTTATGGGTCTTAGCTTCGAAAGGTCACTTGTAATATAGCGCAAAGGTTGTGGTAAAGATAATGGTGCATGTTATGTCATCTCAGCTGCTCTGGCCCGCAACTGCTAAAACAGAAAGTCCAAGAAAAGAACCGACCAGTTCCCTACGGCTACTTTTCAATGATGTCACTACCCAGTTTGCGACACTGTCCAACAATGACCCATGGGCCATTTGAGAGATCTGTAAGTATGACTCGCTGTTAATTGACCTTAAAATATCAAGCCACATTATGCTGGCCTTTCAGAGCAGGCTCCCACCCCGTCTTTGGAGTGGTCCGAGTTGTGTTTGGACAGCCTGACCTGACTGGCCATCCTCGAACCAGTGACCAGGCTGTAAACACCAGATCAGATACCCAAGGGGCCCTGCAGTGCCCTCAGTCTTTCTGCAGTGGGTAATGTTGGCAAATTGACTGGATTATATTTCAGCCATGCTGACAGGTTATCAAAACTGAAATTGCTGCTTTGCTAATTGGGTAACAAGGGAGCTAGTTGGCAGTTTCTTTGGCATGTCTCCTAGCTTTTATGGATTTTTTTTTGTAGAGCCAGACCGATATATAGGTCGACTGATAATATCGACCGATACCAGCTCGTCACAGACATATATCTATCAGTATATGTTGTCCGCTATGTGCCGATATGGTGATTTAGAAATGTTGTCATTATGTAGTTCTTCATTTAAATGGTCATATAATGTATAATAGTGTATTTATTAAAGTTATTTGTTTAAAAAAGCAGCCTTCTTACTACATTTTCATAGTCATATCGGTGCAAAATAGTTGCACAATCCACATAGTCAATTTTCTTTCTTTCTCTAGACCTTTTCTATCGGTCGCCATATCAGTTATCAGTTAATTTTTCCCATGAAAAATCGGTATCGGTATCGGTCTCAAAAATTGCATATCGGTCAGGTCCCAATTTTTTGGGAGAAAAAGTTTCAGGCAGTAAAAAAAAAAAGAATCACTGAATAAGAAACCACTGTTTGCTGTGTTTATGCTGTACCTCAGTTATGGTTAGATACAAAACATATCACAGTTATAGCCATAATGATGCTGAAGAATGCCCTCCAGTACCCTCTTTGCATACTGGAACTTTGTACACCACCTGGATACTCTCCAATGGTTTCACTGCAGTGAGCATGCATAGCGCCACAACCAGTGTGTTATTATACAATACTGTGGTGAGTCCAATGCATATTTTTCATTTGTCTCTGGTGTTAAACCCGTTCATTTTGGATTTTGTCATACACTTCCTCGCTGAGTTGTAGAAACCAGAAAACCCAGAAATTGTACTGTTTACATGTAACCCTTCAATATTGCAGCGCTCGTGGCCATGAAGGATGACAAATGCCTCCTGGCATTTGCTTCACTTTGTTTTGTGGCAGTGTCTCTGCTACTAGCATGCATTTATTTAAGGCTATTTTCTACTTAAGGGGCTACTTTATGGTGTGGCGGGATGTTTTGGAGAGCAGACAGATTGTACAGCTGTTTGTTTGATGGTGGCCGTGTAAGCCAGCGCAGTCACCTTTGCACCCTGTGGCAGATACCTCAGTGAGATGGAAAGACACCACAAACCTTTCCAGCACTACAACTAGGTCTCCTGCTCGGGAACTTCAGGCCTCAGATTACATGACCTTGCAACCCAGTCACAGGGCGAATTGTCAGCCGTAGGGTTTTGGATACCTCCCCGTGTTTATTTATATGGATCTCAGGTGGTATGGTAGCCAATCAAAGTCAACCTGTTTTGTGGCTGTTGGCTTTTTGCCTTAGAGGCCGGATGAAATGTTAAAGATGAGTATGCGGTTGTGGTTTCACCTCAGGTTCACTGTGAGTATGTTGAGGCCCAGCTGTTAGCTGATGCTTTCCCCTCATTGAGGATACCACTGTGCTTTTGATGGGAAGCTTACGGAAACACAGAGTCATCATGGTTTACATACACTCACTTTAGTATCGAGCTCCTTTGTGCAGAATTGGTTCCCACATTGTAACAACATAATTACCTTTTTCTCGCCCTCAAGGCTGTACGAAGAATAAGTTAAACAAAGGCTAGAAGTTGTATAAAACATGTTTCGACAATTGAGGTGTTTCTTACAATGCCACAAATCACTACAGTAACTGTGATACATCTTACTCGTTAACATACATTCCTTGGTTTGTTATCACGCCCAATAGCGTCCCAGATTCCAAAATTTGAGGTGAGGAAAACTGGACTGTGTTTTGTAAAAAAAAGTTCCCATAGTGTAAAAGTGAGATTTACATGTCTTCTTTCAAAACGCTCAATCGGGCGCCTGGGTAGCGCAGTGGTAGATTCCCTGCCTACCAACACAAGGGTCCCAGGTTCGAGCCCCCGTGTTGCCTCCAGGTTAGTCGGGTGTCCATACAGGCACAATTGGCCGTGTCTGCGGTTGCGAAAGCCGGATAGGGGTATGTGTCCTGGTCGCTGCACTAGCGCCTCCTCTGCTCGGTCAGGGCACCTGTTCGGGGAGGAGGGGAACTGGGGGAAATAGTGTGATCCTCCCACATGCTACGTCCTGCCAGTGAAACTCCTCGCTGTCAGGTGAAAAGAAGCAGTTGTCGACTTCATGTGTTGGAGGAAGCATGTGCTCGTCTACAACTCTCCCCAACGACCGGGACAACAACGGAATTGGACAAATACAATTGGGGAGAAAAATGCTCAATCCAAGGAGAAATGCACACAGCCCGTATTCAGAAACAGCCTTTAAACGAGCTGTCAAGACTTCCGCAAAGTTGTGATGTCACAACTATACTAGGCTATATATAGGTAGAAATGTATATTCAGATGGACAGTATGAGAAAAATAATGTGTTTTTTAACATTAAAGCTTGTAAATATGTTGTTATACAAGTATGAATATGAAAATGAGCATTATATGGGGCGTTTAAGTTTCAAATCACCAACAGTGAGCTTGGAGGGAATTTGGGGATTTGGAGGAGCTATTGGGAACTGTACCAGGATTTGTGTTCCTAAGAGCACAGTTGTGCCCTCTGCATGTGCTAATTAGACCACAAACACATTTACAAAACAAACAAACACATTCCACATATTGCACTATTTAGATGTCCTTAATAAATTTTCAGTTTACACAATATGTGTTTTCGCTATTTATTCATGCAGTGAGATTTTTTACCTTCTTTACATAGGAATATATTTTTGTAGGATTTTCAGTGGAAAGCTTACCGCAGTTGACCCTGATAATCGAGTGTTAAGGCCTTGTTGGATATACAGTTGGCCACACTTATGGCAATTAAAAAAAAAAAAAGGCTTTACATGGACTGAATCCCATCTGTCTTTGCGGTGGTGGTCTATATTGTGCTCATAATATCTTACTCATCATCTTCATTGTGTGCTTGCTCAACCCACCACTGAAGCTTTTGAAATGATTTTGTTTGATTTGAGGACAAATCATAAACAGTCTGAACTCACTTTGAGTTTGCATTGGTCAACTCAGAGTTGCGTGCCATCTCCATTGGCTTATGTCTGAAAATTATTTTCAGACTCAAAAAAATTCAACCTCTTTTTCCATGTCAGTTATTCTCTTAATGTTGCGGCTGTTGTTAGGTTTAAGCAAAGGTTAGGTCTTTCTGATGGCGCTGACGCTTTGGAAACAATAAAATCTCAGTCCCGCTCCCCTCCGTCTAGTGTCACTACGCAACAGAGTCCCAAAACACCAAAACAAGGGGCAACCCTGGTCGAAGTGGGCCCCATTCCACACTCCTCCGAGTGCTCCTCCAAGCGCTTATCGCCGGAATCTGCTGGAATCTGTTGTGTGCCCACAGATCCGACCCGGAGAGGGACGAGAGAGCAAAATTAAGTGACGGAGAGAGAGAGAGAGAGAGACAGCAGTTCGAGCTTCTATTGCCTGCCCCTCCCAGAGTTAAAGATGGATTCCTGGAGGAATGCCTCCATGGCTGTATCGCGTGACTGCGACTGCTCCCCTCCATCAAACACATGGGACTCATTTACCCTTGTGGGCCACAGTGATGGTGCCACAAACACCAGGCCCCCCTCCGGAAGGGAAGAGAGGGGAGGAAGAGAAGGAGGAGAATGAGTGGGTGGGTGGGTGGTGGGGGATCTGCCATCAATACAATGCCAGTGTCCCAGAGGACGCAGCGGATGGCGCATAATGGATCATCATCTGTCCTGTGGTGAACGACGACCAAATGGGTTTTACTGCTTTATTACAAGTACCACAGAAAGGAGCCTCATAATTCAGACCGATCGAGGCAGTGATCTGTTCTCATTTTGATCCATGTTGAGTTTAAACTCGTGAGTCATCATACTAAAAGCTTGAACACTTGACTGACTCACTTCTGAATGAGAGAGGAGACGAGGAAAAAGACAGAGGATGGCTGAAGGTGTGATAGGAGGACAGTGCGGCGATTGTGCTGCCTGACTGCACTCTGGCGATGGCTGTTCAAACAGGCCAGAGCTGAAATGTCACCAGCCCTCCGCAGAGAAAAGGCCTGCTGACAGCCTGTATAAACACTGGCATTTTTTTCCCCGTGTAATCGCATGTTCACTTAAAAAGAGCACCCAATGAATTCCATGGGCG
>JAOVVB010273566.1:0-17921 GCA_028570985.1 Heterobranchus longifilis | reverse complement strand
AATGTAAAATCCACCGGAACCGTCGGTGAGGGAGAGGTGAAATGTTCCGTTAGACCTGGCAGGAGCGCAGCACCAGAACTGCAGGAGCCTCACGGGACTTCACATCCACACTATACAAATTAAATTCGGCCCTGTGCCCGTTTTTTGTATTTTCTATTTTTGATCTGAGGATAAAATCAAAAGTATGAAAAACAAAGCAACATTTGTTTTTTTTTAATCGAGAAAAAGAAAAAATCAAACTCACCGGATGTAGTATTGGGAAATGGTAATCCAGCCATGGCTTGATTTCCAGTCCTCTGCTCAGTAGCTATGGTCCTTAAATCACACTGAATTCCTTGTTCACTGCTGATGGACGAGATACAACCATAAAAAGCAGCTAAATGCTTTTCACCTCCACAAACATTTGCTTTTGCCCACTCCAAACAATTCACTTCCCTGTTCCCCAGGCCACGTCCCTTTACACCTGTGACCCCGGAGGAAACTTCTTCTTCTTCTTCTTTTGGTTTTATGGCAGGTTACTTATAGCAGTTACTTATAAGGTGCATACTGCCACCTACTGTACCGGAATATGTAGCATGAGATATTGTCCCTGGATTTGTTTTGATCATTAGGTAAATACAAGTAATAATTAAGTGATTGAATTAATAATAATTAGAGAAAACCAAACAAACAAACAAACAAACAAAAACATCAAAAAACCCTCACTATATTCTATGGTAAATCCCTGTCTCCTTCAAAATGTTCTATAACTGCTTTCTCTGTGTCCTGTATTCCATCTCCTCCATCTCTGCTTGAGGCTACATTAGCAGCTACTAGCATAACACACCCGAATCACCTATCAGTGGTTGAGTTGCATTGTGGGTAATGTAGGTGCCAGGTTCTGACAAGGAACAAGAATATGTAGAAGTTCTCCTGCATTGAATTTTGACTTTTTTTAGCTGTCCATCATGAGTCCGACAATGTTGTAGGAGGGCAATGCTAAAGGTGATGTACTCTTTTAATGTGAAATAACAGCGTTAATAGCAAGAAACTCCCAGAGAGTTCTGCAGTTCCATAGCTCTACATAGCATTTTAGTATCTTTCAGCTACTTGTTTTGGTTTTACAACTTGACTGTTTTGGTTCAGTCTTAATGCTCTCATCAACCTCGTTTCCAACAGTAGCAGTTAGCTGTTTTCAGTAAAAAATATGAACGTGATAAACCCACTGTAAGCGATTTGCTTAGCGCTAAACAGCAGACAGACAAAGTTAGCAACTAGTTGGTGAACATAGTGGAGCACTCAGCAGCTAAAGAGAGGAGTTGGTGGAGACCAAAACAGAGTGAACATTGGACTTACATTTGTCAAGTGGACAGACCATGATTCCAAATGAATGCTAATGTTACTCTATCTGCTGGATGTGTTAATAAGCAACTATTTGCTAACACGCCATATCAATTTTATAAGGTGGAAACCATGGATACAGCAATTGCGGCGAGGTTCCGTTCATTCCTAATAATAATAATAATAATAAATTCAATTTATATAGCGCCTTTCACAAAACTCAAGGACGCATTTTTCCTATGAATGTAGGAATGTCTGCTCAGTGGTGCATGAAGCCAAAAATGATCAACTGTAAAATCCCCGGATGAACGGCATTGCTTCCGCGTTGTGTGGCTAGCAGGAGCACTAGACTTCCACCGACGGAGCCGGCTACATCTGCTTTAGCGCTCCACCTAAGTAGAATGGGGATAATTCAATCTTGTGGCTCTTCTAGACTTTCGAAATGTTATCAAACCAAACGGACCTAGTCTACAAATCACTTTGTAAGGAAGTTATGCTCTGACCATCCTGCTCTGTTGAATGAGACTGTCCATTCTATCCCATTCTATTTCTATGGCTACACCTCTTCTGAAGTGTTACTACATCCTATCACAGCCAAGATGCAGATTTTGATGCAGGTTTAGTTTGAGATGTTTCTATGGAAGTTTCAATGCTCCCCCCCCTTGACCCTGTGTCATCACTGGAGTCCATTGTAACGATTTCTGAGTTCAAGCTGATACCGTTACCATCTTCCATCAAGTAGCAATATTCAATCTTTTCAAACCTTTCAAGTCTACATGTGGTGATATTTGATACTCCAGATTTTGATTTGAGTATTCCTTTAACTAAGGAGAATGAATGAATGAAACCCTTGAAACAGTAAGCTGTGAAATGATGCATGGTGGAACAGAGGCTACAACTTTAGCTCTGTAGCATCTCACAGGTGCAAAGCCTGTTTTCTGGTCTGATGCCTTGGAGTGAAAGACACAGGGGGAACAATACTTTCACCAACAAAGACCACGCAAATAAAGATATGGATTTAGAACAGTTTATTGCTTATTGAGGATGGAGGAGAGCCATGATGATATAGGAGGGATGGATTAAGGGTCCAGAGGGAGAGATGAGGGACAAGGAAGGGATGACATAGTACCAAACCACGATCTTTTCCTAAACCTCACCAAGTAGTTTTTGTTTGAATTCACCAACGTTAACCATGTGTTGAAGTCTATCGGACCCCGCTCATTGAAAAATGACACCAGACTGTAACAAAGTGACGCCAAGCAGTCCTGACCTAACGGTATATGATAGCAGAAACACTATTCCTTAAGAGAAGTGGTTTCCCTCTTTTATTATTGTTATATGTTTAACCTGTATACATATATCATAAGATCAAGGATGTTGATTAACTGCTGGTCAATCAGTAACTCTGTTAAATAATCAACAAACCAATCATACCAACTTTTTTCTCTGAGGACTTTCCGTGCTGTTTCATTATCTGTGATCGTCTATAGTGATTTAACTCTCCCTGTGATGTGCCAGGAGCCTTGCTTTGTGCTGTGCCTGCATCACCTAATTGAATCGGCGCATACTCGGATCTGGGGAATAGCTTTTGGAAATGAAACAATCCATAAAGACCTGGCATTCGCTTTTATGAAATGTTGCTCCTTTATTTATTTATTTATTTTCTATTTTGAGAGCACAAAGGAAAGTCAGCCGGACCATTAATGAACTTGAGATCGGATGGAAGAAAAATGTAAAGCAAATAATGTATCTCAATATTACAGACTGAACTGTTTAAGTAAAACTCTTGAGAATAACTAAAATAAAATCAGCTTTGTTTGCCTCATGATGTGTGTAAAGCAGTTTATAATGGCACAGTTTTAAAAAGCATTTTTTTATTCCTACATGTGTTTTTTACAGAAACGCTAAGAGATTTCTGGGAAACCTCTGGTGATCCATTTTCTAAGTCTGATCTAAATTGTTTGCTCTCCTGTGTTTATGATTTAAGAACAGGTGAAAAAAAAGTTTTTGTTTGTTAAGAAGTTAATCTGTGAAACAAGTGCTCAACTAGTGTTTGTTGTTGTAATACTCATTTTGGCCACAAGAGGCTGAAGTAAATGTAGTGGCGTAGTGGTGCACAGCCACTTGTTGCCAAAATGAGTATTACAGCAACACTTGGAAAAAGTATCCTGAAAATAAAATAACCTGCCAAAACTTGTTTCCACCTGTTTTCACAGATGAAAAAAAGTGGCCTCTGGTATCCTGGCAAAACAAAGAAACCAAGAAAACAAATGAGTTGGGAAAACATTTTATTTTCACCTTATGACTTAAGGAGAGAAAATAATTTAGATCAGAAAATTGATTACCAGAATTATTTTTTCAGTCATGCCTCTCAGGGCTTGTGTAGAATTTCACCTGCTGAGGTATAAAAAAGATGGACGTATCTTCCGTGACTGAAAAGTGAAGCCAATGCGGGAATCCCTTAAACCTGCATTCTTTCTAATGGCCAGTACTGGTTGCAAAAAGAAGTCCAGTTGTATAGAAGTCCATGAGAAAATGAGACTACTTCTCACTCGATTTACTACCTCAGTAAACCGTTTCCTAATGAATTAATCAAATTCAATACAGGATGATGTTAATTTTATAAATTATAGTCCCATTTAGAGTAAAATATATGCTAAAGCCGGGGATGCTTTAGGTAGCCATGCAGCTACCTTGTGATTGACAGGTCTAACCATAGCACTGTGTACATTTAAATACAATTGACTTGTTTTGGGGTTTGGTGTGTGTTTTCACTTCAATAAAGTTAATTGTAAGATTTTTGTTGACTACAAATGTCTTGTTCAGCATTCAGTTGCACCTTGCTAACCAAGCTGGCTAGCTAGCTACTGCTAGCATTAGCTGGTAACTTAGGGGAAAGTCTGTTAATTTTCAACTGACTCCGTGTCACTGCAGCGAACGGCATGAGCGTCCGGAGCTGCCCAATTACCCGCCGTTAAAAATCCACCGAATGACTCGTGTCAGCTGGTTGAAAATCTGCAAAGCTTCTTTAGCAGTTAGCGCTTCGCTTCTCTCCAGCTCCACCTCCACCCTCATCCAAATATGGTCACATCCGGTTGCAAAATACCAAGATGGTGACAGCCAAATGCCAAACTCGAGGCTTCAAAAACCACAAACTAATGGATGATATCACAGTGGCTACGTCCATTATTTCTATGGAAATAACATTATTATTAACATTATTTGGTACATGTATCCTTCACATCACTGGTTATCAGCTTCCAAACTGGGATAGTTAGCCTGTTTCTGGTGGCTCTCCTCATGACAGTGCATCTCTAAAAGCATGACATCATTTTGCAAAGTTCCGAGCTGCAAAAGTGAAATATCCAATTTAATTACAGGTGGAGACGTTCCAGAGGGACTGCATTGTTATGCTTTGTAATCAAGGGTTTTTTCCTCTTTAATCTCCAGTTAGAGGCACTTGGCTTCACACCGTCCAGTGCATGTTCCCCGCTTCCAGCTTCGGCCGCCTGTCGATTCAGAGTGCATCTCGCAGATTGCTGACTGCAATCCTCTTGATGGCTTTTCCTGACACTTCCGTGCTCCCGGGAGGCTGCAGTGGTGGGAGGCTCTTTGATGACTCTCGGAGCCCTCTCCGCTCGCTGCTGCCCTTTGCCTTGGACACCTTGGGCCAGCAGCTTGCCTTTATCTGCAGATAATCCCCCCGTTGACGTGTTCGAATTGCACTGATCCTCTTCTAGGCATTGTGCTCTCCTCAGCCTCAGCCGCCTCCTCCCCGCCTCTTGCTGGAGGTTTTGGCGTGCCACCTCTGCGCCATGTGTGGCTTTAACTCGGGGAGAAAGTAAAGGAGGGGCAGGCTTGCTGCGCAGAGGAGCCGGGATACCTCGACACACCACATCCTCCAGATGCTTGTCTCTGTTCAGCTGTATGGGGATGGAGCGTGTCCCTGAGGATGTGTTTTGCTGTTGGGTTTTGAGTGGCTCAGTGGAAGAAGAAGGGCACACCGCAGCTTTTACCCGTCTCTGTCTCACTTTCTGTGTATGGGGCTCATTCACCATCACATCCACAGGTTTGGCTTCCGGCTGGATGGATTTGAGTTTTTGCCTCTGAGCCTCCCTCACCTCCTCCGGCAGCTCCAGCGGGGCGAGCTTCTGAGGAGGGCGTCTGAGTGGCTGGTTCTCGGCCTCCCTCTCTGAGTCAGGCCTGAGCAGCAACAAGTGCAACTGTGCCGTGCCCTCCCGGGTCGGCGAGCAGGCCGTAAGCTGACCCACCGTCTCCTTCCCATGTGTCGCTGACTGATGGAGGCCAGGTGTTTTTGAATTGCGGCCGTTTTTAGCTACCAGTCGGAGGTTTTGGCCATTCAGATGCAGTGTGGTATTTTTAACTTGGAGGCTCAACATTTCTTCTTGCTGAGGAGCCCCCTGAACAAAAGAGACATCAGAGACTCATATCAATATCACTGAAACCACAATGTGGCCTCTGTTACCTCTGTTATCTTTTTCTTTTCTTTTTTACTGCAATACAAGCATAAAGGCACTCCAATGTAACAATTGTAGTACTCTTATATCAGTAGCCTACCACTTTGTAACAAGGCATATTTACAGTATAGAGAGTTTCAGTGCCAGGTACTGAAAAAAAGTGTAAAAAATCTGTAACTGTCACTATGTCGAAAAAAAGTCATAGTATAGTACAGTATGTCAAGAAAGTAATAGTATAGAATGTCGGGGGAAAAAAGCCCTAGTATGTTGAAGAAAGTCATAGAAGGGTAGTCAAAAAAAGTCATACTTATGTCGGAAAAAAGTCATAGTAGAGAATGTCGAAAAGAAGTCATAGTATAGTATATGGAAAAAAGTCATAATTATAGTATGTCGAAGAAAGTCATAGTATAGTATATCGAAAAAAGTCATAGTAGGGTTTGTCGAAAAAAAGTCATTCTATAGTATATCGAAAAAAAAGTCATAGCATAGAATGTCGAAAAAAAAATCATGGGATGTTATGTGGAAAAAAGTCCTAGTATAGTATGTCAAAAAAAGTCCTAGTAAAAAAAAGTAAGGAAAAAAGTCATGTAGTATGTCGAAGAAATTAATAGCATAGTATGTCAAAAAGTCATAGTATAGATTGTCGAAAAAAAGCCCTAGTATACCATGTCGTAAAAAGCCCTATTATACTATCTCGTAAAAAGCCCTAGTATAGTATGTTGAAGAAAGTCATAGTAGGATATGTTGAAAAAAATCATACTATAGTTTGTCGGAAAAAAAGTCCTAGTATAGTATGTGGAAAACAGTCACAGTATAGTATGTCAAAGAAAGTCATAGTATTGTACAGTATATCGGAAAAAAAGTCATAATATAATATGTCGGAGAAAAGTCTCATAAGCAGTTGATAAGGTTGCTGTAGTGACTGTATTACAAGCATGTTCCCTCACTTTCACTACATGTCACTCAAACTAACATCAGCCATGTCCATTACCAGTGGCAAACCATTTCAAACTATTTGCTGGTGAGATGCTAAAGTATACTCACAGGTTTGGCAAACATATCTTGCTTGAATGTTTGTTGAATTTCTTGCAGCGTAGGAGAACAATCGTGTTGTTGTCCCTGTGTTTTTTTGGTCCGTGCCACCCGAGCCAAAGGCAATGACACTGCAGTTGGAATGGGTTTTACGTAGCTGCCATAATGCCATTAAGCAGATTAGGGTCACAGTGCAGCACAGTGATCTCTAATTAGCTCCAGCTTAGTGACAGCCAATGTGCACACTCATGGCAAGGCTGCTTTGTTTTCACCGTCAATGCAACTTTATATTGACATAAAAGGAATGCTCAGATGGTAATGTAGAAGTAAAACATTGCAGGATTTTTTTACATGTCACTCGCCACTAGATGGTGCCAGAGACCTCCTTTGCATATTAGCATCAACAGTGCAGAACACAGCTGCCAAGGAGCTGGTGGAGATCAACAGAGCCTCTTGTTGAATCCTTTTAGGGGAGACACTACAGGTGAAAGGTACTACGAGGAGTTTATGACTAGTTTTTAAACTTTTTCAATTTCCATGCTATGCCTGTATGTGGCAGACGAGCCCTGGAGTGATAAAACAGCCTCTTTGTTTTTTTCTATTTTGTTGTTTAATATACGTGTTACTGGGTTGAGAGCAGACGATGGAACGCTTTACGGCACCCAGACCCCATGCTGCTGTATTTACATTTTCCCTGGCAAAGAACAAAGTTATCCAGACTCACGGAAGCAGGACGAGCTCTGTCTTTTGAGAAATACATTCTAGAAGTTATATCTTGTGGTTATGGCTGATACTGGAGCAAGACCAGCAAAAAGGAAAAAGAAAGAATTGAACGAAAAACAGAGAAAACTAAAAGGGAAAGTGATCGAGCATGGGGGAAAATGTGAGTCACCATTGGTCGCTCTTTCGAGAGGTGAAGAGAATTACAGGATCTGAAAGGATTAAAAACCGATGCTGAAATGACCCTCTTCCTCTTAGACAGGTATGCATTATGTCTATTTTATTTATGAAATGCATTGCGAGGCGTGGTTGTATTGAATTTTCTGAAGTTACGTCCTCTGAATACATGTGCTGCTAACATTAGCTTGTTAGCTAACAACCGTATGCACAAACTGCTAAAGTATTTTACCAACAGAAATACTAAAATAACATTTACACTACTTATTTCTAACTTATGTGCAACCTGTCATTAGGTGTATGAAAGGTAATGTTAAAAACTAAAAATTGTACTCTACTTTGTTTCACCATCATCATATTCAAATTATAAAGTCTTACATAGCCACAAATATATACATTACCTCGTCGCTCTCCGTCCTGCAAATAGATGTGTTCAAAGATCAAAATTGTTTCACAAAATGAAGTCGTCTTTTTTCACTCGCTTCCAAAACAAATGCATGCTCTTGCCAGCCGGCTCTAACTATGACAGTAGGCGGTGGTGCTCATGGGAAATGCCGTCTGAATTCCTGGAAAACACTACCGATTTTGTCCACAGAGTCCGCTAGAATGAACACATGGATTCTCCTCGTAGTGCCTTTAATGTGCATGCGCAACTTAATTTACATAAAAAACATACTTATTTTAACCCAAACCATGATCTTTTCCTAAACCTAACCAAGTAGTTTTGTTTAATTCACAATGTTAACCATGTGTTTAAAACTGCGTAGTGAAACATCATAATTTGAGGGGTATCATCAAAAGGGCCCAAGTGTCCATATGTGAGGAGTTGGGAATGAGAACGGGGCATTAAATGACGTGAAAAGCTTTAAATGCAGGACACACAAAAAAGGCTGTGCTATTTATATGCTTTTCCATGAGCTCACGTTGGTTGTATGAAAAAAAACTGAATGAATATAAATGAAAAAACTATTAAAATAATAATATTGCTCTACCCCAGGATGTTTTTTTCCTCTCCAGCTCTGTTGATTGAGACACAACCCCCACTAAATTTGCTTCAGGCAAGATTAATTGTAGCGTTATGTTCTAGCAGATGAAACCTGGAGCACAGTAACAGCATCAGCTCTGCTCAGTGTTGATAACTGCCATTAACTTCAAAGCATAATCTCCTTGCACTTCCTATAAAATGACAATTAAACCTCTGTAGAGAACATTACTGTACACTGAACGCATTGTACTGCAGCTGTAGCTCAATGTTGTCATCACAATCCTCCCGATGCGCAATCATTATTACAATTTCTTCAGACATTTAAAACCACGTCGCAGTCACATCCTGCAGCCTGGACTCTGTGCTGTCCCAGGTGTCACTCTATATCCCGCTTTAGGCCTCACCTAATGAAGCTCATTGCCCAGCATCGGGAAATACGGCCATTGAGTGCTGCTAAGCAACAGGCACTTGTGCTGCTCTCGCTAAAATCACCTTCCCCAGAGAAACTGACACCACTTGGCCCGGTGTGCCCTGCAGCCTCTCTGCCAACACACTCGTAACAGGGATATGTTTTGCTGTAGTCAGAAGGTCATCTGAAACTGATGTCTCTATTTTTTTTTTTTTTTTGCAAGACGAAGACATGCAGTCGTAGTCCCAGCAGGTCTGTGTGATTATGTTGACCCACAGCAGCCGGGCAGGGTTCACTAATGGTCAGTTAGTCGCCTCTTGGCTTCACGTGACAGCTTGTTTGGTCTCTCAAGGCTGAAGACTGCCAAACAGAACAGACTGCAAACTGCCGTTACTGTTTTCCACCTCCCTTTTGTTCAGTAGTATAAGGCAAGGCAAGTTTATTTATAGCACATTTCAGCAACAGGATAATTCAAAGTTCATACAAACAATAAAAGGACATTTAAATATGATTAAAATATTGAAATCAGTGCCCATGTTTGCAGTGGTGGAGATTTTATTTTTTTAAGAGGAAAACACCAATCAACACCTCGGTCTCTGAGGTTATAAATAAACACAACAGAAAGCCTAGAAGGTTCTAAAATAAAACACACAAGATCTCACACAACACACAAGATCTCTGAGATCTCTGACCGCCAACGCAGTCATATAGACCACATTTGCAATATTACATCATTACCATATATATATACAGCTTTTTTTTTCAACTTGTAAACACAGAAACACAGCCTCTGACAGACTCAACCCAACGCATCATGGGAGTGCTAATGGACGGGCTAACAACAACACGGACTGTTTTGGGTTTCCAGCACGGAAAATGGATAAATGATCACAGAACGCACTCATAATGGATTATCATTTCAAAATTCCATACTTTTCCAGACTCACATTTTCAGACTTCTCTGTAGATTTTTCAGACCATATTTGACATCTGAGAACTATGTCAAAGCTAGAAGCTATATTTATTATTTGGCCAGGGCTCTCTCATGGTACGTGTCCACAGGGGCGTTTTAGACGTGAGGGGGTCGAGCATTGGATGCTTGATGTCTGTATCCTGACACAGCAGCAATCATTTCTCTTCCATGACCAGCAAAGAAAACATCCAGGCTGATTGCACCTGATTGGATGAACGCTTTTACTCGTGGGCTGTCTGATCCCGGATTTCAAACTGGACCAACATTTGAAAACATTCTCTTATATTACAAAAATAATTAACCGAGATGTGTTTCTGTAAACATTTGAGGTGAGAAATAAGCCGTGCAGTTTCTGAGTCTGTCTTCATTTTAGATCGACAATAGTTGGTAAACATCTTGGCTCCAAACGCCATGAAAAAATATTATTTTTTAGAAATTATGAATTTTATATTTTATAAAACAGAATTGGGGCAATAGTCTGGAAACACTAATATTTTCCCATACTCTCTTTCCTTTTTCCATACTTATCCAGACCTGGAAATGACTAAAATCAAATACCATACTTTTCCATACAGGAAATATAGGAACCCTGTCATTTAGACACTGCAGTTCAAAGCTTCTGACAGCGCTACAGTCACACCGGTTAGCTTCAGGGCAAAAACAGAAACCAGCGTGTGTTGTATATGTCACATACATAGTCGACCTGAAGCCTCCAATACATTAGGCTATGGAGTTGTATTTAGCATTGTAAAGCAAATTGATCCATTTGGATGGGAGATGTGCATCCTGCATTCAAAATGTATGTATTGTGTATATGTATTATCAGCTAAATGTACTTAAAGTATTTAAAATAAAGGTATGTATAGTGCAGTAAAATGTTCCTCGTCAGTGTTTTACTATTTATATGATGTTTCTGGATTAATATCACTGCTGCATTAATGTGTATGTTGCATTTTATTGCTACAGATGTTTATAGTTGTGCTAATTTTAACTAATGTATATACTGGTGTGTAGTTTAATATACAATAATGCATCATTCTCTATAAGATCATCATGTGTAACATCCCTGTCCTGTGAGAACCACGCAGCTCTAAAAATGTTTAAAATGTTTCAGCTTTGAGACGATGCATTTTTCAACTGATCCAAGAAGCTTTTTTAAATACTTTATTTATCTAAAGTAAGAGTATTTTCTCAAAACATGAAGGAATACTTCTTCCTTCAGTTCATCACGAACATTTAACCTCAACACATCTGAAGATCTGTGGTTTTCACTGGACAGGAAGGGATGAAAAACTCATCTGAAAAATAACTAAAGCTGTCAGACTAATGGAGTGGAGTAAAGGTACAATATTTACCTCTGAGATGTTGCAGGGTTGAAGTATAAAGTAGCATAAAATGGACATACTCAAAATACTCTCCTCCATTTTTACTTTGTTGGACTGCTGAATTATATATATTATTATTATATAATAAATGAATTTTATATATATATATATATATATATATATACACACACACATACATATATATATATATATATATATATATATATGTAGCAATAAGAAAATATTGCATGTGGACCATTGTCTTATAATCAGGGTTGCTGTATGTAGTGTGTAGACCAATATGGTAGATAAGGATGTCTGAATGGTTGAATTGATGGAGGGAACAAACTTACTGGACACAGTTGAAACTGACCAACATTTGTCAAGCAGCTGGGGGTGATTTCTCACTCTGATGTTAACAGGTTTGCCAGAAAGTGATTTGCTGGAATCGAGTGGGGTAGGAAAAACAAAAATTTGAGCGAGGAAGCTAAAAAAAAAAACAGGATGTCATTTTGTGTGTGTGTGCATGCGCGTGCATGCGTGTGCTGGAGGGCATTAGGCACAGATTTACTTTTTATGTAATCATTTCATTGCCTCACTGATTTGATCTGTTTGGTGTGGACAGGCATGGACGTGGAGACCAGGCTTGGCTCTGAGTGGACTCCTCTGATGTGTGCTGTCAGTGTGGCTAATTACGACCTGGCCAAACTGCTACTGGACAGAGGGGCCAGCGCCAACTTTAGCAAAGGTCAGACCAATGCGGATTACGATGTTTGATGGGAGGGGGGAGTAGATAACTTGGTTTGGCTACCTATGTACAATGACAAATATTTAAAGAGACACAAGTCAGGTGTACACTAGGGCTGGGCGATATGGAGAAAATCTAAATTTCGACCAAATACCTCTATCAACATTGCGATGATATTGTAGGGTTGACTATTGGAGCTTTCACAAAATATTTAATGGCACAATGATTTTTCATATATAATCATCAATAATGTGGATATAATGACTAACTAATTATAGAAGAGCTAGAACAGTCTGGTGTCTGTAATGTAGCCTTTAAAACCAGGAAAAGACACTTATGCCATATTACGATATCCAAAATCAGCAATACCTAGTCTCATATCACGATAACGATATAATATCGAAGACAAGCAAGTATCAGTCCAAAGTTTCCCAGCTGTGGGCACAAAAGATTATTATATAGAGCATTTTAGCATCTGTAACCAGTCAGTCAAAACATTTTTTAGACTACTAAAAACACCAAAAGGGAGCTGAAGTATGGTTTAAACTTTCTTACTGGGTCCAAAGATAAAAACAGAAATGACCCAAATTCATTCTATTTTGGATTGGTGGTTGATATCATGATATATGTGTAAGAATGAAATCCCTCACCCACATCTGTCAGAAAAGAAACTGGGGCAGATAGTTTGATTAGGCAACGGCATGACATCGCTGCCTTCCAGGCTTAGATATCAAACAGCCATACCTAATCCTCCAGACGGTCCCTGTTTCGCTGGTGTCGAGCTATCCTTCCCCTGTGGCACCTTTTTTCAATTTCCTCACCTGCTACAGCCAAAGACCAGGGGACCAATCGGGCCTTTGCACCAATGTGCTTCATCTGACATTACTTAATGGTGATGACGCCAACGAGGAACTCTTGCAGAAACACACCACTGATCCTTTTAGTTGTTTTTAGTTCATGCACACTGCACCCTTATCCCAAAGCAGGAGAAATTGAAGGCATCTGTTGAGTCGAGGTCAGTCTGGGTAAAATAAGCATGGAGGAAGAACTCTTCCATGTTAAGAAGTCTGCAGTTATATACACATAAAACCACGAATCCTGTTGGGAAAATGCCCTTACAATTAGTTTTGCTGTTAGGTAAGAGTTAGTTCAGTAATGCAGAGGGCAGACAACTCTACTCCAGTCAGCACAAGTTTAATTTTTATCACATACTGAATGATCGGTCTATAGTCAAAGGAATATTGCCAGAGAACTGTAATTCTGCCCGTTGAACTCTTGTCATATTGTAATGTTGGTAATGTTGGAATTGAAGCTCATTCTGCTGTTAAAGTGACAACAAGAGATTAAATGGCTGGTAGTAGTGCTGGGCAGTATGACCAAAATTTGTGTCACAGTATATTTTTAAGATTCTGGCAGTTTCATGGTATATCACAGGATTTTTTTTATTATGTTTATTTATTGTGAACAATATTATATATTTTGCTGCGTATTAGGCTTGCCGCGGTAGTCAGTGTTACTGGTGTTGGGGCATACACCGATTACATTACTTGCCCACCGCCCCCACCGCCTGCATTTTTAATAGAGATTATAAGCCTTTTAGTTAATTTTTTGCAGCGCACACCCCGAGTCTGCACCTCAAATCTAGGGTTACCTTCTAGACACGACCCTGCAGTGGCAGCACAGAGGAGACAGATTTCACTTTCACCACAAGACGATGGAGGAGAAGTTAGTGTCAAAGTGAAAAGGTGAAGAGTCAGATCATTTATATCATATCTATATTGTTTGTAATAGAGTTTCAGTGTTTTTCTTGCAAAATTCACCCGTGGAGAAAATATCCGAGAGCTTAACGAGAGAGGGATAGAGGGTCCCGACAGCATCAGATCATTAGAGGAGCGAAGGTGTTCATTTGGACTAATGTATGCTTCTTACAGAACTGTAACCTTTATTAAATGATTATTAAGTTTGTTGAATATATTACCTTTTGTTGAACGCTGTTCTGCTGTTTGTCTCCTGTGATCAATGATGATTCCACAGCAGTGTTATTTAATAAGGGATCAATAAAGTTAATGTTAATTACATCAATTTAATGTTTTAATTTAACATTTTGGGAAGCAGGCAGTGCCGAGGGGCTCTTCTGTCTCGCGTCTGAACCCGGCGGCTGCCAGAATGATCCGTGCAGCAAAAGCCCGACCGGAGCGCATCCATCCGTGATGCGTTTACTGGTGGAAAAACGTCCCCACCGTGGCATCCCTACTGCCTATTGAAGAGTTACAGCAATTGTTTCAGCTATGCACCGGTATGAAAAAGTCATATCGTACAGGAAATTAAAACCGGTAAACCGGTTCATCCGGTTTACCATCACAGTGGGGAAAAGTAAACTTCTGATCAGTTAAGTCTTGAAGACCCGTCCTGTTGCGATTGCTTTTTTGGAGAACACTGCATTCTTAATTTCCCCAGGGATCAATTAGAAACCCTCCTGTAGCCCCTGGGCGTCCCCAGACCCACAGCACTGCTCATACTGTTGATATCTGATGTCAATTAATTCTCAGTCTAGAATGACGAGTTAAACTGCGTGTGACTGATTTCACATGGCCTCTGCATCTGATGCTTGAGGCAGGTGAAGGAAATAATTAAACAGAAGGATGACGTGTGGTCACATCCTGATGGCATTTGTCAAAGCAGCGAGGCCGAGCAGAGGAATACACGAGTGATTGATAACGGTCACCATGCTGCTGTCATACGCCCTCACCGATTCTCAGGCCTCAGAGTTATTTACTCCACTTCTCTGTAGACGCAAACCAGGCAGTCTGGTTTACACCCACACACACACAGTATAAACACACACGCACGCACGCAAGCACACACACACACACAGATATAGAGCCACAAAGACACAGGAACCCACATACAGATGTAGAGGCCAGGTATTCACGCACACACATACAGGAAAACACACAAATACACACTGAGATACATACTATGATACACACACAGGTTGGAGACACAGGCACTGGCGGAACAAAACAGGAATTGACTGCACTGCCACAAACCGGTCGTATCGGGAGAAGATAAGGAAACAACTCCTCTGAAGTCACTCGGCCCGATAAAAGCCGCCACACTTCCTGATGCCAGATAAACGGCTATCCATCTCCATCACCGGGTTATAGGTCCAGATTTTTTTTTCTTTTCCTTATTACAGCATGATGTATGACTTCATTGTGATGGGAAAAAAAAGGTAATCCTATTTCCTCTAATTTGTTTTGCTCAATAGCGTAATTCCGATTATAAAAATCTCAGAGCGGCCTCTAGCTCACCAGGCTCTTCGTCGCGTGTCGTCCCCCCTCTCTCCCCCCTTTCCTGTCGATTTTCAAGCTGCACTATCATAAAGGCAAAAATGGCCCAAAAAATAATCTTTTAAAAAAAAGCCTATCTCATAAAACTGTGAAAATGTAGTAGTAGTTGAGAAAACTTCTAAGCCACTAAGACTGAACACAAACCTTCGAGATAAAGAGTGGCTACTGCTGTAACATGCATCTCGGACTGTAATCTGTAATCACGTGCTGCCTCCGCTACCTGGCCACTGGAAAGCTGAAGCTTTGCAGCATTCAGAAATTGGGGGAGCGCAGCGAGGCTAAATACAGATAAATGATGCATGCTTCTGCTGCACTGTTAGCAAGCATGGAAGTTTGTGACAGGACTGCCGGGTAAACGTAAAACAGACGAGACAATATGACGAGGCATAAAAATTTACACACTCAAATAGAAGTTTGGACGTGTGTAAGATTGTGTGTAGATGCAATGCCATCAAAACGATGAGGACGTGTCAGCCAGAAAAAATATCCTAACTTCCACACACAGGTGGATTTCAATGGCAGCTGCAATGTCTGGCTGTGTTTGAAATCGCATACTAACATACTGCCTACTAAATGAATCTTAAATGAACGATTAAGCATGACATTACCAACAGAGACTGTTCACACTGAAGTCATGTGACTGCATCACATGACTGACCCGGCCAGCGGCTCTCACATCTCAAAAAATACTTTCTCATGTGAAAAAAATATTAAAACTTAATAAAGTCAGTGTCATATTAACAATTGAATCTTAAACTTCTGATGATTAATTTCCACACTAATGTGTTCTTGTCCACAGATCACTGGACGGTGCTCATGGCCAGCTGCATAGCATCCGCCAGTGAAGATAAAATTGCTCGTTGTGTGGAGCTCCTGCTAACCAGAAATGCTGATCCCAACATGGCGGACAGGTGAGGGGGGGGGTTACAGATGTGTTTCACGTCAGAATGTTTATAGGATTTTCAGCACAGTACGCAATGTCACACCCGTATTGATGCAGGCCAAATAAAAACTCTGGCAACTTGGCTTGAACAGGGGAGAAAAAAAACAGAGGTGCTGGATCAGATTTCCTTTGATGGTTCTCGTTATGTTTAGCTGCCATGTGGTAGCATTATGCACCACAGCGCTCCATACAGTGTGTGTATATTTGTGTGTTTTGTTTGGAATGTCCTGTTATGGCATGTGCATGTACAGACAGGCAGACAAACAAACACACAGTGTAAGGGGCAGGCAGGAGGATTTTAGAAGCTTTTTTTTTTTTTTTTTACAAGTTTGGATGCAATCCAGTAAGCACAGTTTTGGTAATTTTAGGTCAAAAGCGACCTAGGTGTCTAGATTACAGAACCAGGCGAAATTTTGTTATGATGTAACATTTCTTTAGGCATACATACAACAGGGGTTTCAACAGCATTGTTGTTGCACATCGCCAAGTCCACACTTAACCATTAAAAACCAGCTATCCATCAAAACCAAGTAAGCTTTTGCTCTGGTATGTTTGTCCATCGATTATTTATGGATTCATTTGATTATAAAAATACACATTGCCTTTCTGCATCTTTTAACAATCACTGGAATTCATCTGCTCTCTGAAACCTAGTTTAACCCTGAAGCCAAAAAAGACAATTTTCTGTCCTGCCTACAAGCAGGAGTTAAATGTACAGCAGCACTGCCCAGCCATCACTACAAACAAACAAGAACATCTGGGGAAAAGCTACATTTCTTTTATCTACAGTATATATTCACACCAGACACAAAATGTCAGCGTTGTTTAAGTAGTAAATTGAAGCATCCATCCGTTAAATTCACGCAACTTTTTTTTACCTCCTTTCGGCCGTCACTGTTCTCCAGACCAGTTGTCCCACACATCTGTACTGGAGTGATGAAAAGACGGCAGCCAGCGCTGGCCATAATTACTTCACCAGACTGACTTATGTCAGAAATGTCATCAAAACTATTGATCTCACAAAATAGCTTTCAAGTAGACTCCACAAGAAGTCACACCTGCTGTATGTCTCCAAATTTGTATTAATCTAAGCAAAACCCCGACGCAGCCATGTTGACAGGTAGCCTGTCACCAGAGGTTTCTTTTGCATTTTAAATATTATTTCACTCTATAAATTGGCGAGTTTTGGATCCCTGGTTCCCCGTCCTGGCGAGGAACATGAAAAATTCCATCTTGTGGAAAAGAATGAAGGGAGGTCATTCACTTTTACTGTTACCATCTGTGGAGTTTTGCTGTGTCAAAGGGAGGACGCAGCCCCCAGTGGCTTTCTTGTTTAGCTTTCCTTAATCCCCTGCCACTCTGTCACTGCCAGTATGCCATTACATGCACGACACCCCCCCCCCCTGATGGCACACATGGACACACTGGATTGGATCCTTCTCAGACAAAATATTTGAA
>JAOVVB010273555.1:0-13895 GCA_028570985.1 Heterobranchus longifilis | reverse complement strand
CCTCGGGGGGGGGTTGATAGAAAATGTACATGTCTGTAAATCAAATAAACCTATTTAATCACTTCATACCACTATGTTGTCTCAGTTTCTCTTCATTCATCACATCCAAATTAATCAACATCCAGCAGTGTCTTCTTTACTATTTTCATTATATTGTTCGTTGTTTCATGTTAATTTTTGTAAACCAAATGTGTCTATCCATCTATTGTCAGGTTTCATTCTGGAGCGAAGCACCTAAGAATTACTCTATATGTTGTACTATCTATGAGACAATAAAAAATTATATGATTTGATTTGAGACAGACAGAAAAGACATGGCACGGCGGCCATGATAGAGAGATAGATGGATCGATACACAAAGCGATAGGTCGGCACGGCAGCCAAAAACACAACACAGACTTAGAAAAATGAACACTTGATTAAAGCTGATTATAGAGAGTCATGGCACGGCGGCCATGACAGAGAGATGGAATTTATAATTCATCCACATTTATATTTGAACCGTTTGTATTGTATTTTCTGAAACTCATCTCATAACTACTTATTGAAACTCAATCTGATTACATTGTTCGTTGTATTACTATAATATTTGTAAACTTTATCTATTGTTAGGTTAAATTCTGGAGCTAGGCACCTAAGAGTTTCCCTATATGTTGTACTGTGTATGATTGTATGTGACAGATATGGCACGGCGGCCATGACAGATAGAGAGATTGAGAAATTGATCGGTAGGCACGGCGGCCAAATTTAAACACAAATTTAGATCATAAAAATGATGATTGTCTTTTGTAGATTTACCTAAAAAGAAAAAGTTACTGCACCAATATTTATTCAAGCTGATATATCATATATAATGCCATATAATATGATGTGATACAATTTAATTCAATATAATTATAATTTCCCTCTGCTCTTCGTACACACCAAGGACTGAGGGAGTAGAAATTAAATGCAGGAAGCTCACAGGTCTGATGCGTTCATCATCAGGATAAATGTGGAGAAGAGAAGTGACTGAGCACAGAGGTGCTGCTAGTATTTTGTATTTTGATGACAAACACCCTGGCTGCATTCACATTTAAAATTACATTCAATTGCCTCAGTATAAACTCACCACTTATCTTAAATAATAAACACGTATACTTCAAAAGGTGACCGAGTTATCTGCAATTTGAAACAAACGGATGGATAATGACGAGGATTAGTGGAGGATAATTTCACCGTCAATTAGCTTGATGAAAGGACTCGGCAGGGAAGGACATAAATGCAGATATATCAAGATTTTAAGTGAAATATTAAAGAAACATCAACTTACAGTCAGGTGCTGGAAGGTCGGCAGATGCAGGTCTGTACATGTGGCCAAAAAAACAATATCACATGAAAGTTGGCCAAACAGAGTACAATGCAAATGAAGCTGTATTTTCTTTTCTTTTTTTTTCGAGCAAAGCTGTGGATGTGCAACTGCAGGGCTGATAGGGACAAGTGGGAGCAGGTGTGCAGGTGTGCAGGAGTGCAGGTGGGCTGAGTCAGGCCTCTGCAGCTCTGATGAGGGAAAGTGGAAACAGGTGAGCAGGATATGAGATCTCCTTTTATATCACATTTGACTTCGGGATGGGACAAGAATTGATTATATTGTGGATCGTGATTTTAAAAAAAACAGTCACCAAGTAAAGGTCTCCTCACTATACCTTCTAATAATACATTAAATGAGCTTATGGTGCCTTCAGTCATTATGGTCCCACTCTGATACAACAGTGTCTTTGTTTCAAAAGAAAAATCTTCTTTTGCAAGCTTTTAGTTAGGTTTAAAGTGTGTGGTTAATGGAAAAAACCTTTATTTTAGAATCAGTATTATTATTATTATTATTATTATTATTATTATTATTATTATTATTATTATTCCCTTTTTAAATAATAATAATAATACCTTCTTATCTTATATGTTTTTGTCATGTATGATCTGTCTATTTTTTTATTTTGCTTTTTATTTTGAAGCACATTCATACGCCTGTCGTATGAAATATGCTATATAAATAAACTTTGAGTAATTGATTTGCTCCTTACTCACACCTTAGTAACTAGCCAGTATTTTATGTACCGTGTGTTACCAAGTCATCTATTATCAGAACTGAGTTTATCCACTTGTTGACAGTGAAGATACACACGGATGAGTCAGGTCAAAGGTATTAATGCATAGACTATTTCATTTTAAAATTACCACCACTTTTGAGAACTGGATACCATTTTTCCTCCTCTCCTCATCTTTGCAGAGGCTTACAAAGACTTGATTTTTATCACAGCGAGAGAAGGCCGACGTTAGTCCGTGAATGAACTGCTGTATTGTTCAGGTGCAGTGAGGCAGGCCTCTGTGAGGCTCAGTTTGTAAAATAATCTCGCAGTCCCCAGAGTGGTTTACAGACGCACTGACACATCACAGACATGACACATCCGTGCTGTGGATGCAGTTGGGGAAAAAACACAATATTTACCTTCACAGGAAGTGAGGAAGTCCACAGCTAAAGGCCCTCTGTGTGCTGACGTTCATTAGAAAGGGCAGAGTTACCTAACATGGCAGCTAATAGCACTAATGGACTTGTCTATGACAGGGCTGCACAAACACAAAGAGTAACTGCATTTGTGACAAAAGAAGACTTGAGACGTTGAGGCCTTTAATTAGCCACATTCTAAACGGATCGTTCTGTGCGCTCAGTTTGAAGAACGCACGATTATATAGGAGCCAGAGGAAGCTCAAAGTGGAGAATTAGTGTTTGGTCTGTGGATGGACCAGGAGAAACCAACACCCTTTCCCACAGTCAGACCAATACGTACCCCAAAGTCAGACGCTCCAATCTCAAAGTCAACACACCTAGTCATGCAGCGGGCAGGAAACACTGGGGCGTAGACAGGAAAAGGGGAGCCATTCTAGCAAGCACTGGAATTTCCATTTGCACTTTGCCACTTAAACTTACAGAAGACAAACTTTGTACAACACGCAGGGTAAATTTAGGTTGAAAAATAGAGCCACCGGTGGATGTGAAGCTTCAAAATGTCAGCTTGTTCTGGGTTTAAAAGCAGCATTGTTTAGGCCATCCTCTTTTTTTTTTAAATGTTACCGTGCATTATGAATCACAGTGGCATGTTGATTTAAAATGTACTCATGAGGAAAGGCAGATTTCTATTCAAAAGTTAGAAAATACATTATATTTCAGATTTAAAACATCTTTAAACTATACGCACATGTTACACTTAAAAAAATACATTATTACTTTGAATGTGTCCATGAGTTTTGTGGCGACTGTCCTCCCCCAAAACGCGACCCGTAGGTCGTTTCTACAAGCATCTTATTGCAACCCATATTTAAGTTTATTATTAGGTGGCACCCTCTAGTGGCTGTATAAATTATGACAGGAGCAAAGCAGGAAGTCATGTAATGCAGTATTAAGAGTGGCTGGGATGGGTCAAACAAACACAGGACTTTGACCCAGGAGGCCGGTGTTCGTGTTCTGTTTGAAAATAAAAGTAATAAAGCATAATTACGTTATGTACGAATGCACGAAAGTGAAGTAACAAATGTACTGTTTTTAACTCAAACTGCAATCTTTTTCGAACCCTAACATGTAGTTTTTATGCAAACCTAACTAAACTGCGACCGTGTCACAACGTTAAAATTCACCACCGTTACATTTAGGTATGAGGACGAATGGGTTGAATTTCCTAGAGGGTAGGAACAAACGACTATGTGGTCATATGGTTTGGAGTACTTGTTGGGTTGGAGAGATGGTTTTGTGAAATGGAAATCTAAATTCATAGTGAGAAATAAAATACACAAAATATAACATGGTCAATTAAAATGTTCTATCACATATTTCAAGCCTGTAAATTTTTTTCTAAACCCTAAAATTCAGCTGAAGTATATTATGAGTTATTACATCAATATTCAAATTCAAATCTGTATTGGATACAATTATATTACGTTATATTAATTCATATTAGTAAATCCTGTACAAAGACCTTTTACCTCACACTAACCTAACCTAACACACTATGTACAACTTTCATGGACTACCAGCACTAAACTTACATGAGTAAAAACATATAATATATGTATCAGTAGTTTAAACTGTCATCTTTTTGGTCATTGTGTTCGTTTTCAAAAAGAACAATCCAGAATAGAATAATCCAGTTATAATGCGCAGCAGACACACATATGGTGTTTTCCTATCTTCAAAGCATTCTGGCAGTCCAACAATGTAATAAATCCTTGAAAACATTATGTTCTACTTTAAGTGATCAGAAATAGGCGGACCATCCATAAAGGGGTGATGGGAGTAAACAAATTAAAAACCCACTTAAATTAAAGATCTAAAATGGTTTCAATCATAAATCAAAACTGAAACTGGCTCATCTTGACAGCATCTCATAAAATTAGAACACAATAGGTTTATGTTGCAGTGACAACCGCAATCACATTTAATTACTCTGTGACTTTAAAATAACAAATCCGTCAAGAAACATGACTCACAGCACTCTTCGGTAATTTGTATATTCAGCAAGATGTGTAATGTATTTGATTTATGTTTCCTCCTGAAAATGTGGCACGCTCCTGAGCTGAAATAACGGATTTCAGGCAGATGTAATCGCTGCTTTACTCTCTGTAGGAATGTCTGAGGACTTCACAAAAGGTTTGGTGGCAGGCGAAGACGCTGATGTAATTAAACTGACCTGATGGTTAATGCAGAATTAGCACAGCACAAATAGAGGTCAGCGTGAGGAAAGAAGATCATTTGTCTGTCTGTAGAAAAGAAGTATCTGCAGCAGTCTGCGGTATCACATCTCCACTGTGAATCTCTCACCTTCTCTCTGTTGACACCCACTGACTTTTCCAATCTGCTACACACTGTAGAAACACAGTAACCTTCACTAAATCAAGTGTGGTGGAAAGTCTCAGATTGCACCTGTTCTAACACGCATTTGATGTGAAATACTGTCATCTGTATGTGAATGTGAGATCCAGGATATATTTTCCAGTATTACATACCATTTTAGAATAGAATGTCTTTGTATTTTACATTACAGAGTTCACAGCACTTAATTTTTGTATTCTACAGAAATAAAACACGGATGAAACATGAGCAATGAGCAAAGACTTTGGTGCATGCTGCACCGCGTGAAGACAAAGATGCAAACCGACAAACATCCACTGGCCCATGGAGCACATATTCCTTGCTATATCGACACAATTGAACACGAGGGATTAAAAGGAGAAACAACAAATTACTCTCCAGGCTGTTAGTGCAATTGAGGGGAAAAGGCAGAAATAGCTCTTTGCTTCATTAGAGGTTCACTTGAGGCGGGGACGTGCTCACGTTTTCAACCACTGTCATTACAAGAAGACACGACGCAGCTGACAACTGAGTGACCTTCACATCACACTGAGGGCAATAAAACACCACCTCTGAAAATGTAGGAACTCTGGAAAATGTGAATGGCATTATTTCATATTACAGTATGAAGAGTGAACCGTTTGTGAGCCATGGTGGCCCGATCGCTGCTGCGCCTGCCGCCGTGGATTACTACTGTTAATATTATTACCAACACCAAATGAGGAGGGAACCCAAGAGCCTGGTCTGCTCGAGATTTCAGGGTTTTTTTCAGAGATTTCAGGCAGTTTTTTCTCGCCACTGTCGCGTCCTAATGCTTGCTCTTGGGTGATGTTGGAACTTTGAATATCATTATCTTGAAAATCATTGAGCCTGTTCTCGTCCTGCTCTGTATGAAACGTGTCCTGAGATAACTTCTGTTATGATTTGACACTATAAATAAAAGTGAATTGAAGTGTTTTCATTGCATTTATATCCTGAGTCAAATCAAAGTAATTTTCATCTATGAAAAAATTACACATGAAGACAAGGAAACTTCTTCTGTTGTACAAAGTGAGAGCTGCACATTGAATTTTACAAATCACTGCAATATGCCTACCATACAAGTACAGTGTGTCCTTCCATTAAATAATAAGAATCAATGATTAGAACCTCCATTTTATCAAAAACAAAAGGCCATATTTTCACATCGGTTTTAATTTAATTTGATTTATTTATCCTTTATTTATCCAGGAAGGTCCCACTGAGATACAGTATCTCTTCTGACAGGGAGTCCTGGTCAAGATGGGCAGCAAACACAAAGTTTCATATACAGTTAAACAACGATGTAGTGTGCCCAGCTTACTGAATCACTGGGTTTTTACTTAAAGGTATAATAATAATAAAGCGTATACCTGATACATGATCACATATAATTTGTTCTAACTGTAATAAAATGAGTGAGAACAGAAGTGGTTCAATAACTAATCCTTGAGGTACACCACATATTATCTTAAAATATTCAACAAACAAAAGATATTCTTATTGGCAGATTAAAGTAGTATTACTAGTATTATACTAGTATTGCTAATGAAAAAGGGACATGGTGTTCTTTATCTAATGTAGCAGCAGATACACAACAACTGGTAAAAAAAATAATAAGAAAGCCAATACATCAACTGTTTTAGGAGAAAATGAGCAAAGATAAGAAACATCAGCAAATATCTTGTACAGACGAGGTGCCAGGTCTGTTGCCCACATTGAACATCATCCAGTTTGTACAGAGATTTTCCTCCTCTTCTTCCTTTCCCGCTGTTGAGCATCTCTTCTGTGAGCATCACTTCTTTCATGTGTGAATGGACAGCCAGGCCCGAGGAGCCAGCTAACCCTCAGCTGTCAGGGTCTGCATTAATGCGTGGCTCCACATACTGTGTCATTAGAGAAGCCGACACATGTTCCAGAGGAAGCGTGAGATGTCCTCCTCCTCTTTACTGTCTGTCCATGTGGAAAGAATAAGAGATGTGCTTCACGGTGGGCTGAGCAATGTCAATGAAGGATCCAACGCCAACGATTCAAGAAGACATGAATGGCAAGTAATGGTCGGGCCTGCTGTCGTCGGAGCCACGTCATCACCCCACAGCGAGTTATAACGATCGGCCCTCGTCTCCCATCAGGCCTTGAAGCAGTGGCTTCATTTTCAAACCGTGCCAGTGAGGTCCCCAATGCAATGAGGAATTAATTTGATTTGCATGCTTACTAACAAGGATGTAATGCAAATTGACAGTGGAATAGTGTTACCGCAACAGTGCTTGTTATGTGCCGCAGTGGGTTCAGTGTCGCGGGTGCAGCAAGTGTGAGTTATGAATACCAGAGTTTTCTGAATTAAACATGAGCTTATGCTTGACTTGGCAAAGAGTGAATGATGTTGGTTGGCTTTAGTTGCTGTTTTTAGCTCACACGATTCCATATTTAGAACTACTGTTTCCACTGCAGCATAAACTGATTCAGAAATACTTCCAAAGGCTATTTATGCATGTGTGCACAGTAGCATCTGCATTCATGTGTCCCGCACGTGAAGCAGAGACAGGGACGGAGCTTTGTGAATGGCTGTAGTGCAGGCTGAGGCAATGAATGGAGACAGCTCTGTGTGAATGGAAGCAGAAGAGCACGTATGTATGTACACACACACGCACAGTAAATAGCCGTCTCTTTCAGGTTACACAGGTGTGTCAGGTCACAAATACACTGATGCACAGTAATAGATCAAACAGCCCACACCCACATCTTTATATGCACACGGAAACCACTCTTCTACAAAAGGTCAAGTGGGTTGATTTCAGCATTTGTCATTAATTACAAGATAGAAGAAATTTAATTCAGGGTATTCAGTTATTTCATGCTGTGTAATTAAAAGCGCTCCAATCCAGGAATACATTAAACATAGAGCTAATATTGCACTTCCCTGGGAAATTAAGTGCTCTCCGACTGGGCTGAATCAGTTTTGCTCTAATACTTTGCAGAGCTGATCTGAATACCTACAATGCACAAAGTCACATATTTCAAATCAGTGAATAAGAATTACAGCAAAACCTTTCAGTGCCTAAAATATACAAGTCATGTTTAGTCACACCAGCAGCACGGCTGCGGGGATGTGAGTGTTGGTTTGTCGGTCGGTCCTGAAACTGTCGGATGGAGTGGTACACACTTCATAGTCCTCAGAGGATTAGTCCTAATGACTTTGGTGGTCCCTGATTTTCCTCTAGCGCCACCACAAGATTGACATTTGGGGATTTTTTGTGAAATGTCTCGACAAGTATTGGATGGATTGGCATGAAACTTTATACGGACAATCATGGTGCCCATTGGGATTAATGCTAATGTCTCTGGTGATCCTTTGACTTATCCAGTATCTCAACATCTGTACTGGCTGGATTGGCATGCACTTTTGTACAGACGTTTATGGTTCCCAGAGGATGAATCCCTGCAGACAACAGTGATCCCCTGACTTTTCTTCAGCTGCCACCATGAGGTTGACATGTGTGTTATGAGTGAAATGTCTCAACAAATACAGGATGGTTTGCCATGAAATTTGGTACAATCTTGTCCTCATCAGGATGAATTGTAATACCTTTGGTGACATTTTCATATTTTATGATAAAGGATACTTTATTGTTAAATTGCAATCCGGCTGGGTGAGGCAAAGGCAGAGGGAGCAGATGAGTGGGTGGCAAAGCGAGGCAGGGTAACGGAGATTTGGGTCCAGGTAAAACAAACAGACCGAAGACATAACTTTAATTACGCAAAACACAGGGGTTAAAGCAAGAAACGATTTGTGACCCTGAAAAGTTGTCCAGGAGGAAATGTTTACAATGTATTGAATGAAGTATTATATACATGTAAACCAGCTCTATGCCTGAAATCAGGCATGGTGCCTGAGAACTTTAAGCCCTGAAAACAGAGCGGCCAAGAACGACAAACCACCACTGTGGTTGCAACAACAATGGAGAACCGAAGCAGACGTACTGTTGATGAGTTGATGGAAAGCAGCTGTGCATACTGGACAGGTGAGGTGAATGAGCTGTAATCAGCAGGGAGAGTGCCAGGAAGGGTGCCACGCCCCCCCAACACCACATACAAACAGAGACAGACAGGAGGAAACAGGAGACACAGAGGAAGAGGGAAACACAGGGAAACATAAGGGAACTGGTAGTGATGGACAAAAATGAACAAACAAATCTTTTTGAACAATGTTTTAGTGTCTGGTATGTATCAGGTCAGCCTGTCGAACCATTCAAATGTGCTGGTGCTCATGAATCCTTGACTTTTCCCACTCGGTAATACTGCTCAGTGCTCACCGTGCCGGCGACAGTAGTGCAGTCGCTCAAAACACAGAACTTGTATACACAGTATTTGTTTGTCTAACATGCATGTACGCTGGACAGACTGTGTCACAGAGAAACTGACGCCATGATCTGCAAAAAGTATCAAAACTCAAAAGGTTCGAAAGGTCCGATACATTTACAGTCGGTCTGCCCATCGCTAATAACTGGAGGCACGGCCGTGGCCATGATACTTTGGTTTATGAACAAATATGTGCAAAACTCACGACAACCCCAACTGTGCTTTGTGGTTCACGCTGAAGTAAGAAGCTGAACATGGTAAATATTTACCTGCTCAACATCAGAAGCATTTTCCTTGTCAGCACGTCTCACAGAGCCGCTGCTGTGGCTCAGTTCCAAATAGTACATACATACTGCAGCTGCCCTTATAAGTACATACTGTTGCATGCAGTATGCATACAAATGGGACGCACTACTTCATCATACTACATCACGCCTTGAATTTTGACCCTCTTGTTCATATATGCTACACAAAGCATTGTGGGTCAGAACAGCATGCTGGTTTGCACGGCTGCTTCAAAATCTGACATGTAGTAGAACATGTTTGAAAATACTACATAACATCATGCTTTAGAGTATTCAAAACTCATAGAATTGACATATGGAAAGTCATTTCCATGCACGATGTTCATAAACTACACGCCGTGACAGTGTGAGTACAGACTGAGTCATCATCATCTTGTTCTTCCGTTGTTTGTTCCTCTATCAATACACGAATAAACACATACACCGTCTCTGTCTTTTAACCTTTATTTGAATGAGATATTATCCAGGCATTGCTTCAAACCCTGCAGGTGAACTAAGATGATTTGCCTCACTCGGGCTTCTCTTCAGGCTCTGCTCTTTTCTCTCTCTCTCCTCACCTCTTACACAACCAGAGGAATGAGAGCAGGGAGCTGTTAACCACAAATGAATGAATGTCTGTCATTGAGGGAGAACTCTGAAATGAGTGATAAATGGGGTGATAGATTATTCATGATGGTACATTAGGTGACCTACCAGGCATTCTGTATACAACTGCATTCAGCATTCACACACCGCGATGTTGAAACTGACTGCACTCAGCCTTCAGATCAGTCCACCCAGAAACGTTCTGCATTTTTTGTGAATTTGTGCTGCAAAACATCAAATATTTTTGGATCAAAGTGGAATGACACGCCAGCGACTGTACTGCACTGTGGCAGCCGACTGCTATTTTCTTTTAAAACAATTCCTGAATTGACTTTGTAGCATGAGCACATTGTGTCGCCTAACCCTGTTTTTCCAACATCAAAGAATATACACTATACCATATGTGAAAGCACATACAGTATATGCACTTCCATTGACCTCATCCTCTGACTCTACCACAGGAATCACACGCTCGGTCCTTTCACATATGGCAGAGAGAAAGAAGATTTATTTTTTCTTGGGAACCTCAGGAAATGGACTTGAATTCTATCCATTCACGAGCACATTCCAAATGGTGCTTTA
Organism: Heterobranchus longifilis; assembly: GCA_028570985.1. Taxonomy (NCBI): domain Eukaryota; kingdom Metazoa; phylum Chordata; class Actinopteri; order Siluriformes; family Clariidae; genus Heterobranchus; species Heterobranchus longifilis. The sequence continues at coordinate 3,167 of JAOVVB010273555.1, read as the reverse complement.
CTTCCTCCAATCTATTTAAGGAACATGACATCAAAAAAGAAAATGCGGGAAGAGAGTCACAATAAGAATGAACTACGATGTCACAGTCATAATTTAAAAAATCAGAATGAGAAGGACGCTGTGACCTCTCACCTCGCTCGGTACGATCAAGCATCAGGTACAAAACTGAACCAGAATAAAACAAACAAGATCGATATTAATATCCAAGTAAAAAAAGGAGAATTAAAGTTTGGTGGATGGAAAAGACTGCTGTCTTTTAAAACTGGAAATGACTCGAGTTTTACTTTTACCTTTTACTGTTTAGAGTTGAGTGTGATGGCGACTCCAGTCGTCGTGGTGTGAGTATACAGCTGCATCTTAAAGGCACGAGGCTCACTTTACATTTTATTGACAGTTCATGCCTAAAATAAGTGAATAATAAAGTATTGTGTTTTGTTTTGTTTTCTTTCTCTAATGGGCTAAACATGATAAAAGGGAAGTGGAAAGGGGGGGAAGGGTGATGAGAATGATGATAATGGCCAACAAATCACTGTGAGATAAACAAATAAGTTTCCTGTGTGGCATCTGAGTCTCTAAAAAAAAAGAAAAAAAGAAAAAAGGAAAGGAGGATGAGGTCCAGAGGAGACTGGATGAAAGGAAAGGGAGAGTGTGAGAAATGGGACACAAATGGAGCAGGATGGGTTAAGTAGTCTTGACAGGTGCCTCGAGGTGTGGTTGAGGCGTGGCCCTGTGAACCTAAGTTAACTAATTAAGTTCATTATTTGGGACTGTGTAACAATTACAACACACAATAACGCAAATGCTACTTCAGGGTTCCCACACCTTCTTGAACATCAAATTCAAGGACTTTTCAAAGACTTCCCAGGCCCAATTCCCTCAAATTCAAGGACCCGACACGGCATAGTTTGAGACACGGATCGATGTTAATTGAGAATTTTTATAATGAGAACTAACAGGCTGGTGCGTGAAACAATGACGCAACTGCAGAATGGGAGACACGTGCAGACAGCAGAACGTAGCCTATTGACTAACATTTTAAGTGAACTTCAATTTCTATTCTTGCACAAAATATATAAATTCAAGCACTTTCAAGTCTACTTTCAAAATTGTTCAAGGCTTCCAATGACCCATGGGAACCATGTCAATGGTTAAGCTGTATTTTTGCATCAACATCCTGCTTTCATGAACATAAATAATTACATGCTATAGATATTGGTAACATCTTTGATTCTATTGTGACAATAGGAATTTCAAAAAGGATCTCATTGTGGTCAAAGATGTATGTCACAATCCAAGCTGACAATATCTCAAATCAATGAAATTGATCAACAAGTCATTCATTTCATGAGTGACGGAATTGATTTTGATATGGATACATTAAGCTAATGACATTCATACTGAGAGCCTCGTTAGACTGAGAACGTCCAACGACCTCTGAAACAGTCAATAGTGTTGAGAGCTTTCCCGCCTATCATTAGACCCAGGTGAAAACCATCAGTATACTGGATGTGTTTGGAAGATACCTCGCTGAATTCTATTTTCCTACAGAACTAAATTGTCTGGTGATAACAAAGGGTAGGGTTTTGTGATGGGGACATTTGCAGAATGCTAGCATTGGCCTGACTGTGGAGGAGAAAGGGCACCCAAATCTGTGCAGCAGGCAAAATGCCACAACATGTTATCATGCTGTGCAGCCTTGTAGCCCGTGGACAGTGGTGTGTGTGCATGTGTGTGCGTGTCTGTCTGTGTGTGTGTGTGTAGACAAAGAGTGGGAACCAATCCAAGAAACCCTGGGCCTGTTTCACAAAACCTATGTTCACACCTGCAGGGCCTGAATATGATCTGTAAACAATGCTTCGGACTCACAGCGACACAGGAGAAAAAGAAATGTCCTCCGGTCTCATTCAAACAGACATTAGATACATTGAGACGGGTGTAATTGTGCTCAGAGGTATGAGAGGGGGTTAGTGGAATTCTGTCTCTCTAAATTCAGATTTCCACATTTTAACTCAAGTAAATGCATGAGTCAGAAAATGGACAATAGAGAGGTAGCACACACACACCCTGTTTTACATACAAACAACTGAAGCCTCATGAAGTTTATCCCAGCTTTAATCCAACCAGTGATTCTATCAGATGTGGCCGTAGGCAGCAGCCTCGTGGGACTGAGGGGGATTTATGGGATGTAGGCAGCAGGGTAATCCACGCAGAACTCTCTCCCACCAGCGCTAAACATTAAATATTCATTTCCACGTAGGAGACAGTCTGCGCTGTTCTCATACTGTACGCAGGTAAAAATGATTAATCTGTTCTAATTGGTTATGAAAGAAATGTAGCTTCTTCATGAAGGACTGTAGGTAATATTCATGACTGAAAGTACAGCTGTGGTTTTAATAGAATTCCTGCACAAAGTCTGGTTTATTGACTTTTTTTATCTTTACAAGTAAATTTACAGAACTTTTCATCATTTAATGCTGTTTTCTGGAATAAATATGTAGCAGCATGATGGATATATATATGTGAAAACTGTGATTTGTTGGATAATTTACCATCAGCGACATTTTAAAACCGGGATTCAATAACATTTTCTCAATTAAAAAGGCAACCATTTGAATTAAACGTGATGAACCCATAATGGAATAACACTACAAACAAGGTTGGGATTTACGGTACTAAGCATGTGATTATCTAAATACAGAAGAATCTAGGTGTGAGGACGTCTGTTCCACAATGTGTGTGTGTGTGTGTGTGTGTGCGCGTGTGTGTGTGTGTGTGTGTGTGTGCGCGCGCGTGTCACACCTGTACAGTGCATCAGACTGGGTGTGAAATTGAGGTGTGGACTAGCTGCAGTCATCGACAGTATGCGCTCACACCCATCATACAGAAAGGCGTAAACTGCATGATGCAAAAGGAAGATATTTTTAAAGCCGTCAGCAATGCTGTTTGACATGCATGTTCAGGGCTTCCATTGAACTCATGACAATTTGCACAGTGTATTGTTTGCAGAAAAAGATGTGGAGGAGAGAGGTCTTTGGGCTCCACCTTGTGGCAACAATTTTAAACTACTGCAAACTTCTGTCTTAAACTCATTTGTCATATACAATATGTTCTGTTAACCTCGACTCTGCTCCTCTTGTTAGCAGTTGTCAGAAAAACTTTAGAATGCA